>JAOANR010000009.1:35193595-35228381 GCA_030278955.1 Hygrophila difformis | reverse complement strand
TTGTATTATGTGAGTGTTAGTCACACAATAATTTAGACACTAATAGGTTGAGATGTGTAATGGATAAAATTAGGTGTGATGGGCCTAAGCCCAGTACACCCATGCAACTTACACAACTCAGGAAGTAAAATATTTTGGAGTTTTTTAAAAATAGAGAGAAGAGGTCAATTCGGTTTACTGGGTTAGGTGCAATGTAAACCTAATTGAAAATGCATGAGTTATGAAGTATGACCTTACCCAATTAATCATTGCAAGGATGTGAGATAGCATCATCTAATTCGGTTTGTCAAAGCAATTCGGTATAAACCGAATTGGACAAACCGAATTGATGAGGTTACTCCCTCACTCAAATTTGGCTAAGGCATTTGCTTCAAAAAAAGGGGGAGGGTTAATTCGATTTGCCAAGACAATTCGGTATAGACCGAATTGGCATACCGAATTGGTTTGACATAAAAAAAAATAAACTGACATGATGGGATGATGTGCATACAATGTGGTTTCCAAAGTCAATTCGGTCTATATGGGCAATTCGGTATAAACCGAATTGCATGGAAACCACATGAAGGAAATAAATAAACATTTTTTGTCATACACTTCAGTCTTCATGGGCAATTCGGTGTAGACCGAATTGCCTTAGACCGAATTGCATGCCATTTTTACATAAGTGTATTTTTTGTTCACAAGTATCAATGCGGTTTCTAAGCTGATGCGGTTTATGATAGATGGGATTGACCCCATCACTCATTTCACGTCAGTGTCATCTCGCTGCCATACTTGTGAATATTTTGTGGTTATCCATAATGTACATATTCAGTGGGTAATAGCATGGATTAGGGATGATTAACGAGTAATGCTATTCGAACTCGACTCGGCACTTGACTCGGAAAAAGCTCGACTCGTACTCAAAAAATTCGAGTCGAGTCGAGTATCGAGTATTTTAATCGCGTATCGAGCTCAAGCTCGAGTAGAAGAATATGATACTCGTCGAGTATCGAGTACTCGTCGAGTAGTCGAGTCGAGTCGAGTCGAGTCGAGTAGTCGAGTCGAGTACTCGTTTATTAATTAATTTTACTATATTTTATTTTATATTTAAAAATTCTCCCCATTCTCACAATCCCATTACCTATTCTCACAAGCCCATATCAATAATTATAATCAAAATATTCTAAGCCCATTACCCATTCTCACAAGCCCATATCAATATTTTTGTTTTCTCTATCCATTTATGGATTCATTAATTTTTTCTTATGCTTTGAAAAAATCAATTTCCTCATATACCACCCTATCATCCCAGTGAGTTTTTTTATTGGCATTTGAGATTCCATATAAATAATTATAATTGGAATATTCTAAGTAATAGAGGGAACACATTATTTTACTCACAAATTTAGATTGATATATTTTTTTATTTATTGTAGTATGTTTCTATTGCCATGGACTTTTTAATATGCCTTTTTGTCGCAATCCAATTTTTTAAACCAATTAAAATCATACTCATCACAAATGATTGATGTCTTTTTGGCTACTGTGTAAAAAAATATTTAGAATAAACAAAAAAATTGTGCTTGTGTGTAAAGTGTATGTTTTAAATTAGGAATAAATAATTATAATTTTATTTAAATGAATACGATCTTTTGATTGGCTTCTATTGATAATGAATAAAATTAATCAATCAAACTAGTAATACTTCACTCGTTCTTGAATAAATGCAACATGTTGAAATATGACACTGTTCACACAAACACTTTGATTTAAAGTTTTATCATAGTTATACAGGTTAAAATAGAGCCAAGTGAGATATTGTTATATTCATCTCGTCGTGTAGTTTTTTAATATCGAACTTTTAGAATTGTTACTTATACCGAACTTGAGTTATTAATGATTTAAAATGTGCATTGGACTGCGTGCTGGGTGGATCCGTAGCACTTATAAAAAAATAGAGGAAGTTTAAGGGGCCTAATCCAGAAAAAAAAAATAAGCTACTCGATCTTGAGCTCGAACTCGATGATACTCGAGTCGAGTCGAGTCGAGTCGAGTAGTCGAGTTGAGTACTCGTTTATTAATTAATTTTACTATATTTTATTTTATATTTAAAAATTCTCCCCATTCTCACAATCCCATTACCTATTCTCACAAGCCCATATCAATAATTATAATCAAAATATTCTAAGCCCATTACCCATTCTCACAAGCCCATATCAATATTTTTGTTTTCTCTATCCATTTATGGATTCATTAATTTTTTCATATGCTTTGAAAAAATCAATTTCCTCATATACCACCCTATCATCCCAGTGAGTTTTTTTTTATTGGCATTTGAGATTCCATATAAATAATTATAATTGGAATATTCTAAGTAATTGAGAGAACACATTATTTTACTCACAAATTTAGATTGATATATTTTTTTTATTTAGTGTAGTATGTTTCTATTGCCATGGGCTTTTTAATATGCCTTTTTGTCGCAATCCAATTTTTTAAACCAATTAAAATCATACTCATCACAAATGATTGATGTCTTTTTGGCTACTGTGTAAAAAAAATATTTAGAATAAACAAAAAAATTGTGCTTGTGTGTAAAGTGTATGTTTTAAATTAGGAATAAATAATTATAATTTTATTTAAATGAATACGATCTTTTGATTGGCTTCTATTGATAATGAATAAAATTAATCAATCAAACTAGTAATACTTCACTCGTTCTTGAATAAATGCAACATGTTGAAATATGACACTGTTCACACAAACACTTTGATTTAAAGTTTTATCATAGTTATACAGGTTAAAATAGAGCCAAGTGAGATATTGTTATATTCATCTCGTCGTGTAGTTTTTTAATATCGAACTTTTAGAATTTTTACTTATACCGAACTTGAGTTATTAATGATTTAAAATGTGCATTGGACTGCGTGCTGGGTGGATCCGTAGCACTTATAAAAAAATAGAGGAAGTTTAAGGGGCCTAATCCAGAAAAAAAAAATAAGCTACTCGATCTTGAGCTCGAACTCGATGATACTCGAGCTCGAGCTCGAGAATCACTACTCGACTCGAGCTCGAGCTCGAGCTCGAGTAGTAATATTTCCCGTCAAGTCAAGCTCAAGCAGTTAACTAATCGGGCTCGACTCGACTCGATATCACCCCACATGGATTATAACCTAAAACTCAAACAAGAAATTCAAAGATTAATCTACCTAAAACAACCACAAATTCTAAGAACTACTTGCAAAAACTAAGAACACCTACATAATCTAAGGAAGCATAAATATAAGATCTACAATAATAAAGATGAAAATAAAGCATTTAAAACCTATTTCTAACAAGTCCTAAATTATCTAAAACCTAAGAACACCTATTTGAAGCTCTAAGGCATAAAATCAAACCAAACACCCACTAAACATGTATTTATTGAGAATGAAAGCCAACTAGAAACACATTAAATGCAACCTAGTTGAAACAAACAAACATTCTAACAAATTTATTGCTAAGGAAAGCATTTAAAAAGTGCAAAACACATGAAACAAAACCCATTTCTGGAATTTTTCCTTGTATTCAACACTTGAAAGCATGATAAATAACCCAAACCATCATTAGATTGAAGGTAAGGTTCATTCTAACTAAAAAGCATGTAAAGAGTATGGAAATGGCTACACTAAATGGCAGAAACAGCTTTTACAAACTAAACTAAGATTAAATAACTAAAACTAAGCTAAATTACATGAAAAATAAACTAACTAACTACCTACCTAACCCTTAAGGGGTGAAGAACCTTCTGATTATTCTCCTTGTCCTCTGCTCAGTGTTGAAAAGTGTAAGAATTTTGGATCCTTCAAGTGTTGGTGAGAATCAGCTTTTATACACCTTTCTCTAAACCCCGGGCCCATCAGGGCCCATTAGCAATGGCATGTATTTTCCACGTGTTCCACGGCTTCATCTGGATGCATTTTGAATTCAATTCGGTCTCCTCAGGCAATTCGGTATAAACCGAATTGGGTATATCGAATTGCTTGAGGCTTCTCTTTCTTGGTCTTTAGCTGGGATGTGGTCTTCAACATCAATTCGGTTTAAGTGTAAATCGAATTGAGTATTTCGAATTGCTCATGGTCTCCTGCTTGGTTTCCCTGTTTGAGGCAATTCGGTCTATGCAATCAATTCGGTGTAAACCGAATTGCATAGACCGAATTGGGCACATTGCATCTCCTCTCAAAACTTAATCATTTTTCTTCTTCTCTTCAGTAGTTTGGTCTACATGGGCAATTCGGTATAAACCGAATTGCATAGACCGAATTGCTTTTCAATACTTGGCCAAAGATTTCAGTTTGTGGGATTTTCATTATTTTTCCCATCTTTTTTATTTTTGTGGGCTATTTTATTCTTTTGCTAATCTTTTCATTCCTTTTTCTTTTCTTTTTTCCTTTTTTCATGTTTTTGGATTTTTCCAACACAAATGCAATTAAAATTGCATATTTTTGTGTTTTTCATTACCAGCTTATTATTCTTACAAACTCGCATTAATCTGTCACATTCAACTGCTTTCTTATTAAAATAAGATGGGAATACGATCAAAATGTCCGTCTCAGACACGGAAATGGATTGGAAATAATGGACAATTTTGGCCATTATCATATATTCCTAAGAAGCATGACTATGCAACCATCATTCTACTATATTTCATCATTCAGTAATAAAAAACAATTGATCGTATTTAGATATTCCAGTGAAAATAATTCATTGGCATTATCTATGCTTTCATCCTTTTGACAAATATTATTAATTGATTGTAGTAGAGAGGCATTGATGTGTTGGTGGCTGTGAACTCACTTGTGTTTTTGTTGGAATAAAACATATTATTTCTCAAAAAAAATTGTTAAAACTAATACTATATATATATATATATTTTTTTCATTTGCAGACATACGTTCCATTATGAAATTATTGATTATAGCAACTCATTGGTAGGGGTTAATATATAAAATTTTTGGATTTGAAGTGGTGCAGTTTATATTTGTATAAGTACTCTCAACAATTGTCGCTATAGAATCTCGCGTAGAGTTTATAAAATTATCATCTGGAAATATCATATCTAATTGTACATCTTCAAGATTAATATCAGTTTTACCAATTACCATCATGTACATGAAGTATTCATTGTGCAAAGTTTTGACATATATAATTTTCATTGTAAATAACATTTCTTATAGTATCTTAAGTTAATCAATCTTAATTACTATTAATACTTCGAGTCCCCTCTTTACAGTGACACGAGATATTGCAGCATATCACTGACATGGGTAAAAATGATTTTTGAAGATAGAGTCTAACCTTCTTTAGAGGTTCACATCTACTTTTCTTTTTTCTGTTTTTTTATAGTCATAGTAAAACAAACTGCGAGTGGAATTTTTTCCTCTGAAATAGAATGGAGAATTTGGTTAATTCAGACGGGCTCATAATTATTCTACTAATCAAGAATTTTCATCCCTAGTATTAAGCTTTGTTTTAATGAGAAGAGAGGTTAAATAATTTTCTGAGGTAGTTTTTTTGCAGGTAGAATTCTCGTCACAATTTAGTGGAATACCAAATCTAGAATGTGCAATCCTACCTCTTGGAATGAGTAAGGGTGCTATTCCATTGGATGCTACAGGCAGCACAATATTACATCTACCATGAAGAGCTAAACATAATATTTTCTAGATAAATTATCGATAAATGTCTTGTCAGTTCCACCACGTAAAGAAAAATTAATCAACACCCATCACCATCAACTATAGACATTATATTATTATAAACATTCTTCTTATCATTAACAATAAAGGTAATAACTTAGCATGATCCGCTTTTATTTCTTCCATATTTTAATATGTCTCTTCTAGTATCAATAGATTATTTGTTTCAGACGTTAGAACTTCATTTAGTACCGGCATTCTAGAGAAAAATTTCAAACGTATAGAATTTGCAGCAATTAGCCTTTCAATATGAACTTACTTTGATCATTCACAATCACTATTTTCTGAGTATTTGTTTTTCGTCAATTACAAATCTGTTAAAATATAGATTAATGAATTACATCATCCATTTTTTAAGTGTTATAATTTCCATTTTTCGGTGTTTGGAAATAAGTGTTACATTACCATATTTGAAATGTTTTGAAGGTTAATATTTTTTACTAATTATACTTAAATTATTATTTTTTATATTCATTAAAATAAAACTCAAAAGGAATAAAGTTAAATTTGACTTATTTTATTTATTTAATTACTTCAACTAAATAAATTTTATTAAGTTACCTTAAATCTTGTGTCATTTCCTTGTGTTACACTTATTATAAAACGGAGGGAATATTTCTTGGGAATATTTCTTAAAAATATTCCATTCCCCCCGTCACACTCAAAGTGTCTCATTTTGACTTTGTAATACTGTTTATTCATCAACTTCGACCTAATGTAATCGTAATTATATACGAAAAAAATATAGTCAAATTTGGTCTTGTTAGATTTATCTAATCATGTAGTTTTAGAATATATATATATTACATAATTTTTACATATGTACATTTTAAGATATTAAATGTTAAACAAATGTATTGGACGATGTGTCCAAAAGTTTTGAGACATAAATAATGTGACAGAGGGAGTAGATTAAAAAAATTAAAATTTTCACTTTTAAGCAATCGCAGCCCAAATTCGGCCAAATTGCTTAAATTTAGGCCCAAAATCCTTTAATGACCCATTTGTCTAAATCAAAATATCGTGGCATCAAAGTGGAGGAACCTTCTTCTCGTCGCATATTTTAGTTATTCTCTCTTTACTTTACTGATGGATCTATTCACAACTATATAATTGTATATTACTTTTAAGAGAAGTGACATATTTTTGTGAAAACTTGACTTATATATATTTATTAGTATACATTAATTAATATATACAAATATTTTTTATATTCATTAATGTATCTTTTAATAATATAAATTCCTTATATACACTGCAAATTCCATTTAAATTTGAAATTCTATTTTTTTTAAAAAAAATTGTAGGAACTCCATATAAATTGAAAATTTAAATATCTTTTAAAAACTAAAAATTGGGATTTCCATATACACATTAACATATCTTTAACATGAATAAATAAATCTGGCGTGCAATGTACATTTTGATTACATCATTCACCATACAAAAAAATATAACCAAAGTTGAGACCAAACTTACACAAAATTACCGGCATTAGAATATGTTCACCATATTGAAACACAAATGCAACATAATTCTTAGTTGCAGTGCAAAAGCTCGTTATAATCCTATGTTCTATAAATAAATTCTAAATGCAGCAATAAAATTTAAAATAAATAAAATAAAAAAATGCAAAATAATAAAATCTAAAATAGATAAAATAAAAAATGCAAATAAATAAAATCCAACATAGATAAAATAAAAATGCCAAATTTCAAATTTTATCTTTCAAATTTTTTTTAAAGTGAATATATAGTGACATGATAGGATGATTGAGTGAGAATTATAAGTAAATAATAAATTTTATACACGATAGACTAAAATCTATAATGAATAAATAAATCAATGCAAAAATCTAAAATTAGTAAATTAAAAAATGCAAAACAATATAGATAAAATAATCAAATTTCAAATCTTTCTTTCAAATATTTTTAAAAGTGAATATGGTAGGAATTTCATATATTTCAAAAACTGAAAATCTATAATAAATAAATAAATAAATGTGAAAATCTAAAATTGGTAAATTAAAAAATACAAAAATTTATAAAAATTAGAAATTTGAAATAGAGACACCACATTAAATGTAGGATGAGTTGTTCACTAATGCTTTAATATATATATATAGATTAAATAAGAATAAATTGACATGAAATAAATAAAACACTTGAATCGAATCATATAAAAGAAACTAAATTATTATGAAGAATATTAATTTAATAAAACAAAAACTAATTTAAATTATATGAAATAAAATAGTTGTAATTTTTTGATGGTTTTTTTTTTTTTTTTTTGGTAGGAAATTCTATTTTTATCGCAAAATCCGTCGATATTTCGGATGGAAAATTTCGTTGCGAAATCCGTGACAAAACCTGCATTGGCTCATAGTGCATTACTGGACCAAATAACGATTAATAAATAATTAAGTAGCATTTTTTCTTAGTAGTGCGGTTGAGCATCAACCTCTAGTATTCAACCCATTGCCCATTGGGCCGATACTATAGCCATATTTGACAAAACGGCTAAATGAAATTAGCTTATTCTAAGTAATTTGAATTGAATTAGCTTATTTGAAAAGACTAAATAACTTAAAACAGTGTTCAATAAGCTATTTTTTAAATAACTGAATTAGCTTATTATTTGAAACAGTGTTCAAATAGCAGCATTTTGGATTTTAGCTTATTCTAGGCAAAAAGTTAGTCTTGAAATTGTCAAACAACTAATTTTAATTAATTATTACTCACAGAATCAGTTAACAGCTAACAGCTAATTCCCAAACATGGCCTATGTCGGATGTGAGTTCTGGGAGTGGCTCAATCACCATTCCAAAGACCAATGCAGTGAACTGAACCGTTATCACTAGAATCAGCCTCAGTTATCCTTGGAGACTGTAACAACCAACTATTGATAAATAAATAATCTATTTTTTTTAGGTGAATACCAGGGTATTCCCAGGCCGCATTGGACCCAAGACTAATCCTTCGAGGATCTGCAAGGGCAATTAAGGGCGCCTCTCCCAAAACAGTTTTTTGCATACATAAGGCTCGAACCCGAGACCATGCTTAAGCGACTAGAGCCCCCATCCACTCAAGCCAACTGCTGTTGGTAAATAAATAATCTATATGAATAAAGGAATTTATAAACTTTTTATTTATTTATTTATTATACGTAATTTTCTTATTTACATATTTCATTATTATTAATTGGGGATACTTGTATCTTTATGATTATTATTATGATATATACTATAGAAACTTCTATAATAATTGAGTGCGGCTATCTACACACCTCATTATTGCCAAACACACACCATCTCATTTTTATCTTCCTAAAATATCTCTATATTAAAAAAAAAATAAATCAAAATACACACCATATTTAAACCCTAAATGTCCATATTACTAAACTCACACCACCAAAATGCTAAATACACACTATATTTAAACCCTAATCTCATCTCACATTCACATTCTTTTATCACTCCTCCATTTTCTTCTCCGTTCAAACTCAAAATTTTTCTTACATTAAATACCACTCAAATCTAAGCCAAATAAGTGGAAAAACGTATTAAAGTGTTCTACAAGTGGATATATGCGAAATGTCGGATGAGAAGTCGCCCCAGAAGTCATGGTAAACACTTAGAAAACTGATTTTTTTTGTATTTCCGCGAACTGTTTCGGTTGAATTTTCTCAACAAATGTTCGAAAAATTATCCTGAACGCATATGCTACGATCAACTTTTTTTTCCTGAACAGGGCACACATGTTCGTAATAATTTCCTGAACAAATATTTTTGGTTAGAAAAATTTTCCTCAACATACCTATGATAATATTAAAATATTTGGTTTGCGTCATGTTCAGCATTTGTTTCCTAAACAGATAAGTTTCGTTCGTAAATATTTCCTGAACACATATGCTATGTTCATATTTTATTTCCTAACAATGGCTTGGCGAGGAGCAGCGATGGAGAGAAGAGGTGAGGCGAGGCGACTGTGAGGGCGCGACGACGGATAACAGAGCCGCAGAGACGGATACTAGAGGCGCGGCGAGACGATGCACGCATCGGCCGGCGGGCGGCGAGGATGCGAGAGTCGCCGTATCAAATTGAAGATTGAAGAAGAGGAGACTGAGGAGGGGGATAGGGAGGGAAGACAATGGGTCGGGTTTAATTTTTTTGGATTTTGTGTGAGGTGTGTATTTAGTAGAGTTAGTAAAGTTATGATGTATTGCTGTGTAAGATAATAAATATTGTTCATTTTTAATAAATAATTATAAGGGTATAATAGCAAATATTTATGGTGTGTATTAGTAATTGGATGATTTTTTAAATTTGAAAATGGTGTGTATTAAGTAAATGGCGTGTATTTAGTAGAAAAGTGGTGTGTAGATAGCCGCCGTCATAATAATTTACGGCATCAATTAGACAACCCAATGGTTCAAGTGCAGACCACATAAAATATTTTGTCAATTCAATTGAATTGATTGCTACAGTAACTCCGAAAGCCCTAATGATAGGATATAATTTTGATAAAATTTATCATTCATTTTGATTGCATTGATGGGATTATTTGGCATTGGAGAAACAAAGCAGACAAAAGGATATTATAATAATGGATTTTGTCCGTACGATGAAGATTACATGGTTGTCCTAACCAAGCATGAAATAATTGTGCAAATACCAACACTATTTCCTCTGCCTCTGCCTATATATATATGTATATATATATATATATATATGTGTGTGTGGGAGTTTGCGTTTGTATTGGGATTTCATGCATGAATAGAAATATTAAACACATAACACATTTACACTTTTATATATCATAAGGTGAAATGAGAGGAAAGTGTATATACCAATCCATTTTCTCTCCAAGAAGAATAAATGGCATAGTGAATGTGCGCAAATTAAATACAATGAAGAATATACGTATATTAAAATTGAAATAAAATATAAAAATATATAAATATAAAATGTGCAATCGTTAATAATCTTTTAATACCACCTTTTTAACGTGTTTGATATATAAAATCTGCCTATGTTGAAGTTGATTAACAAATCTATCAATAATTCAATATATGTTTCTTTCATCCTGTTTCACAAATTAAAATTCTGTTGGAACCAGTTTTGAGCAAATGTGTTCACAACCGATGTCTGCACTACTTTGTTGAACAAACCCCGTCAGTATTCGAAAAACTATTTAGAGGAAGAGAAGCTGGCGAATCTGCTCGAGATCATCCTCCAACGACTAGCTAATTCCTTGCCCAGATCGTGTTC
Organism: Hygrophila difformis; assembly: GCA_030278955.1. NCBI lineage: Eukaryota > Viridiplantae > Streptophyta > Magnoliopsida > Lamiales > Acanthaceae > Hygrophila > Hygrophila difformis. The sequence continues at coordinate 35,217,389 of JAOANR010000009.1, read as the reverse complement.
AAGAAGTAAGGAAACTAAGATCTTCTATTTCGGGCAACTCCATTCTAAGGAAGGAAGAATTATGGTAAGAATATCTTACCTTAGAATGGAGGCTGTGGCTCACTTCAAATACGGATGGCAAGGAATGGATACGCACGACTTTTGAATCAATTTCTCTTGAAACTATTCTTGATATCCATTCCGAAGTGAGAAAAGTTCTCTTCCCGTGTTCGAGAAAATACTATCTTGAAGGGAGTTATTCGATCAACACTGCCTTGGGGAGAATTGATCGAGATTGTGCTACTGTGGTCTTGATTGAAGTCGACGAAGTCAGTCAAGCTTTCCAAGGAGTCGTCAACACACGAGCTTAATTGAATCTATTCTTGAAGGAGGGTTTGCCAACAAGTTTCGGCCAAGGGTAACTTGAAGGGGGAGCCTTCAAGGAATTGGAGCAAGGTCGGGGAGATCTTCACCAAAGCAGGGGAGTGCTTTGGTTCAATAATTCAAACTGCTTGGAGGTTGGAGTTGGGCAAATTGAAACACTATTGTTTGATCGTGGATCGAGTTGAACAAGTAGTGAAATCTCCTGGATTGGTATCCCCCAGATGTAGGCTTGTGCCGAACTGGGTCAACAAATCTTTGAGTTCGTTTACTTTTCAGTTTACTTTTCATTCCGCTGCATATTATTATTAAACTGAATAATGTGTCCATGAAAGGTGTTTGAACTAGTTTACAGGACTAGTTTACTGGTTATCTAACAATTGGTATCAGAGCCACACACTCGATAGCGAGATCCAGTCAAATAGATGGATAGCCAAGGTGGTTCAGTAACCAGACCCCCATTGCTCGATGAATCAAACTATGCCTATTGGAAAGATCAAATGGAGGCATTTCTCATCGCACTAAATGAAGGGGCATGGGATGCAGTAGAGACTCAATATCACCCTCCAGTTGTTGAAAAAGATGGTGTGAAAACCCCAAAGCCAAGAAGCGAATGAACTGCAACTGAGAGGCTTGCTGCATCAAAAAATTTAAAAGCCCTGAACGCTATTCATAATGCTCTTACAAAGGATCAATACCGACTTATTGCTGGATGTAAGATTGCATATGACGTCTGGACCACTTTAGCCAATACCTACGAGGGCATGGCACCGGTAAAGAAATGTAGAATCATAACACTTGATGCTCAATTTCATAGAATTACTATGGATGATAATGAATCTGTCGGCCAATACATTGGTCGCATTTGTGATGTAACTAACCAAGCTCTTCAGCTTGGCAAAGAGTATTCTCAACAGGATATTGTAGGTAAAATCATTGAGACGCTTCCAGAAAGGTTCAACGCAAAAGTGGCTGCTCTTGAACTATACAAAGACTTTGACAAATTGCAGGTTGATGAGTTGATGGGAATCCTACAATCGTGGGAAATGGATCACTGCCCTAGGGGTAAAAGCAAACCAGTGGCATTCAAATCTGTGACCAAGAACATGGATGACTCTTCCATGGAAGATCTTGGAGACTATAGTGATGAAGAAGAACTAGCCATGTTGTCTAAAAGGCTGAATCAAATCCTAAAAAACTGAAGATCCAGATTCAACTCTTCCATGAAGAAGGATGCCGGGACATCAAGCTCTAAACCCACTTCAAAAGGCTCTAAGTCGTTTGACAAAAATAGATCTAAACAATCTAAATCTGAGGATGACAAAGAGATCATTTGTTTTGAGTGTGGCGGAAGAGGTCATATCAAAAAGGATTGTGCCAATCTTCGACCAAAGGAGTAAAACAAATCATATCAAGTAACATTCAGTGACTCCGAGAATGAGAAAGTCCAGTGAAAATGATCCAGATTATGGAGTAGCATTCGTCGGAACATGGGATTCAGACAGTGATGATGAACAGGACTCAGGTACTCCTACTAACTCAGTCAATATGGTTTCTTCTAATATGGTGCATTCTTTTGTTAGGGAACAGGAAGAGAGTATTAGCAAACTCAACGATCTCTATGAAGAAACGTTCGAGAAATTGGAAATATCCATAGCTGAGTCAGTGGAGCTTTAAGTCGAGAATGGAAATATGAAGGAGCATATCAAGAACCTTGAAAACAGAAATCAAGAACTTAAAGAGAAGCTAAAGGCACTGTTTGAACAGGTTAATGAACTACTGGAGAAAAATGCAGAACTTCAGAAAGACAATGATGATCTGGAAATTGAGAAGAATGACTACAGACTCTGGTATGCTAGTATGCATGGCAAAAAGGATGCTCTTCACACCGAACTAACTGAAGTTCAAGAAAAGCTTGCCAAAGCCGAAGGCACTCTTGCAGCACTGAACAAGGGAAAAGCCAAGCTAGATGATTTCATTGCCATGGGAAGACCGAGCGGCAACAAACAAGGCTTAGGTTATCAAGCATCTACCACAAAAAGAGAAAATAAAAGAAAATTTGTATCCGGAGGAATGCTAAGTGACCACCGAGCTACCAAGAAACCTCTTCATCATACAAGAAGGAACAAATGGACGAGAAGGCCACCTCCGAATTCCTCTCAGATGTGATTACTGCAAACTTGAAGGCCACAAAACTAAGAACTGTGGAATTATAGTTAGAGACTTACAAGCAGGGAGACCTATCGTCTGGCCAAATGATAAGATTAAGATGAAGCTGATCTCCATCAAATGTGAATGGGTTCCTAAAGTTCAAAATAGATGTCATGTTGCCTTCTTATCTCACAAGAAAAGGACTAAGGACACAATATGATACTTTGATAGTGGGTACTCAAAGCACATGACTGGAGAAAGGAACTTGCTCAAACACTACAAGGAAATCGACGGAGGATTTGTTGTATTTGGAGATGGCAAAAAGGCTGCATTAGTAGGATAAGGAATCATTGAGAACAGTGGCTCACGAGAATTATCTCCAGTGTTCTTTGTTGATGGACTTCAAGCAAACTTGATTAGCATCAGTCAACTGTGTGATGAGGATCTAATGGTACAGTTCACCAAGAAAGATTGCCTAGTGATCAACCAAAATCAAGAATGCATCATGAGAGGTTTGCGCTCTAAAAATAATTGTTATCAACTTGTTCAAACGTGCAATTTTTGTTCAGTCGCAGGTGAAAATCACATCATTTTATAGCATGAAAAGCTTGGGCATCTCAATTTCAAAGATTTAATCAGACTCAGTAGAACCGAAGCCGTAAAAGGCCTTCCTTACTTCAGAAACTGTAACATTGAGTTCTGTGATGAATGTTCCAAGAACAAGCAACACAGGAGTTCACACAAGCTTTCTGAACACCTCGGATCAACAAAATGTCTCAACCTACTACACATGGATCTTATTGGTTCCACTGAGGTTGAAAGCTTGGGAGGTAAAAAAATATATTTTTGTGTGCATTGACGATTATTCTAGATATACTTGGGTAGACTTTCTCAGGGAAAAAGGTGACGCTTTCAAAGCCTTTGAAAAGTTATGCAATCGTCTCATGACTTAAAAAGACACTAAAGTAAAGCAGATTCGAAGTGATCATGGACGAGAATTTGAAAACCAGTCATTTGAAGAATATTGTACAACTCATGGAATCAAGCATGAATACTCCGCACCAAAGACCCCCCAACAAAATGGAGTGGTGGAAAGAAGAAATCGCACCATGCATGAGATGTCAAGGGTTATCCTAAACTCCAAAAATGTTGCTGAGTACTTGTGGGCTGAAGCAATCAACACTGCATGCTACACCATAAATCGTGTCTACTTGAGACCTAACTCCCTCATGACTCCATATGAGATATGGAACGGTAAAAAGACATCAATTACTAACTTTCATATTTTTGGCAGCAAATGTTTTGTCTTAAATGACAGGGAACATGTGGGAAAATTCCAAGAAAAAAGCCATGAAGGAATATTCGTGGGATATTCTAACACAAGCAGAGCATACAGAATATATATACCAAAGACCAGGAAAGTTCTTGAATCCACAAACGTTGCCATAGAAGATGTTTCATGCAAAGATTCTGCTCAACTTAATGAAGATGAAATTCCATCAACTTCACCTAGTAGTCAGAATTCAGGTCAGATCAATGCTGAACGAATCACCACTGGAGAAGAGTCCACTGAAGCCGTCCAAACACCCAGTCTGGACGCCTTGTCACATGACTCTGAGCCTCAGAAAGACCTCAACGGACGCATTCACAAACATCATGATCCTGAAGACATAATAGGCGATGTCAATGAAAAGAGGAAAACCCAGGGGAAGAAGATCGGTTTCAAAGAACTAGTTGGCTTGCACTGCTATACATCCAAGATCGAACCATTCAAAGTGGAAGAGACTCTTCAGGATGAACATTGAATAAATGCCATGCAGGATGAACTACTTCAGTTCAAAAGAAATGAAGTTTGGACTCTTGTTGAAAGGCCCAAAGACAAAAATATAATTGGTACCAAGTGAATCTTTCGCAACAAGAGTGATGAAAAAGGAAATATTACAAGAAACAAGGCACGTCTAGTTGCTCAAGGATACACTCAGGTTGAAGGAGTGGACTTTAGTGAAACATTTGCTCCCGTAGCCAGACTTGAAGCAGTTCGGCTCTTGTTGTCCATCGCATGTTCATTAGGATTGAAGCTTTATCAAATGGATTTAAGAGTGCATTCCTCAATGGTTGGCTGAATGAGGAAGAGTACGTGGAGCAGCCCAAAGGATTCGAGGATCCTCATCATCCACAACATGTCTACAAGCTCAACAAAGCACTATACGGATTGAAACAAGCTCCTAGGGCTTGGTACGAGAGGCTCTTGAAGTATTTGCTTGAACATGGATTCGAAAGAGGAAGTCTTGACAAGACACTATTCATCAAAAGAGAAAACAAAGGAATTCTAATCGCTCAAGTCTATGTAGATGACATATTTTTTGGATCAACACATCATGTGCTCAAAGACCACTTCATCGAAATATTGGGTAAAGACTTCGAAATGAGCATGGTTGGGGAACTAACTTATTTTCTTGGCTTGCAGGTAGCACAAAAGAAAGATGACATATTTCTAAGCCAAACCAAGTATGCTCGGAACATTGTCAAAAAGTTTGGCATGGAGTCCAGCAAACCTGTCCGAACGCCTATAGGGACTAATGACAAATTGAGCAAAGACCCCAGTGGTCAAAGTGTGGATCAAAAACTCTATCGAAGCATCATTGGAAGCCTACTATACTTAGCTGCAAGTCGACCAGACATAAGCTATGCAGTTGGAGTTTGTGCTCGCTACCAAGCCGATCCCAAGGAATCCCACTTGAAAGCAGCTAAAAGAGTAATCAAATATGTTTCAGGGACAAGTGATCTTGGTATAGGGTATTCTAATGAATCTAATCTTTCATTACTTGGCTATAGTGATGCAGGATTGGGCAGGTGACGCGGATGATAGAAAAAGCACAACCGGAGGATGCTTCTACATTGGAACCAACCTGGTCAGTTGGTACAGTAAGAAACAAAGTTCCATCTCACTCTCAACTGCCGAAGCTGAATACATTGCAGCAGGAAGTTGTTGTGCTCAATTGCTATGGATAAAGCAAATAATGCTAGACTATGGAATTGATCAAGAAATCCTCACGATACTATGTGATAACATGAGTGCAATCAACATCTCGAAGAATCCAGTCCAACATGGGAGAACCAAGCATATTGAGCTTCGACATCACTTCATTAGAGAACTTGTTGAAGAAGGAATCGTGTCCATCCAACATGTCGGAACTACTGAGCAACATGCGGATATATTTACAAAGGCACTAGATCGTGAAAGATTAAAAAAATTAAGAAGAGATCTCGACCTATGCAAGATCTTCTAATATCCCGAAAATTATGGAATAAGTTTTATGTTTAAGCAATTTCCTTTTTTTTACATATATTTTATTACCTTAAATATTTTATTTTACTTTGAGTAATACTAATTCTTTTGGAAAGAAATCCTTGCAGATCAAGCTAGTAACCATGGTTACAAAATTCAAAATGGTGGAAGTTAATTTTAAACTTGATTTGACCGCTCATCATGACACGACTGACGGGAACAGCCGGCGGGAACGGTTACCAGTTTCCAAATTCAAAAATTGTGATCATGACCACCTTTGGAAACCGTGATCCTCCTTCCATATTTGAATTAAGGGAAGTTGCACATCAAATCGTGCCCATATCTCTTCTTGATCGGTTTCCCTACGCCCTTCCATTCTCTCTTCTTCAAACATTCCTCATATATTCTCGAAAGATATTGTATATTCTCACTTGCTCTTGTCAAAAGATTTTCCTTCAGTTACAATCGTGAGAACCCGAGGAAGTCAAAGCTCTAAATCGGAGGATCCTACTCCAGCTTCATCAAAAAGGGCTCCAGAGGAATCCAGCGCGAAGGGGAGAGCTAGAGCCGTTCAACAGGAAATTGTTGAACAGACGATCTCGGAAACACCTTCTATCGTACCTGTCCCATTCCCCTCCTCATCTCCTTCCACTGCCGGGGGGAAAGGTGCCACCACCGTTGCTGTTCAACACCCCCTGGATATTAGGGCCGAAGTAGCCGGAGCCAACACCATGAAGCAGAAGGGAGAAGGATCGCAGAAGGCAAAAAAGAAGGCTATCTCCACCACCAAACCTCGAGAGAAAGCAGTGGCCAAAAAGAATGCCTCCATCAGCGAGCGTGTTCAAGCAGACTTGGCGAAAGCACTGGAACACCTGGACTCTATTCTGGAAAACATCCCCACCATGGGATCCGGACAGGTGACTGAATCAAGTGCGCCATCTAAAGCTGCGGATCCCACACCAAAGGATGCACAAAAGGTGTCCACCGCAAAGCCCAAGAAGAAACCTCCAGCACAGAAGGTTGCCGTGCAAGCAAGTGCTGTGTCTGAATCTACCCCTATCACCACCACCGCCGAAAATCCCGAAGAACCACTACAAGTCACTACCACAGTGACTCAAACCAGTCCAACCAATATGTCAGAACCACTAACTGAACCACTTGATGAAGAAGAACTGGACTCAGATTATGTGCAAGAATCGGATGACAATAGCTCTTGAGATGAGTCGATGGTCGACATCAGTGATGATGAAAAGACTGATGCTGCAAACGAGATCACTGAAGAGATTGCCTGGACAGCGAGCAAAAAGAGAAAGCATCTTCTGAGAAAGGAAACTGAACCAGAGCCCCTAGCTAAAGACACACTTATCTCTGAAGCTGATCAAGAAGAAGAGGTCGAGGAATCAAGTTCTAAGGACAATCAGAACTAGGAGTCAGGCGGCGACACTGAACACATTCATGATGATGCCCCGGAACCAACTGAGGGGGAGAATCTCACTGAAGACAAGTCCGAGGAATTGGGATCTCAAGATACTCAAAGTGAGGAAGAAGGAACTGAGGAAGAAGGAGAATCTGATGAAGAGATCGGAGAAGAAGAAGAACCTGATCACATGGAAAGGAGGAACCCCAGATTGAGACACGAGAACCAACCTCACCAGTGAGGAGTTCACCAAAGGAGTCCGAACCGAAAAAGAGAACTCGTTCTGAACCAAAAGGATCTTCCAAAGCAGCTTCCAAGAAAAGGAAGATTGTTGAAACATCATCTGAAGACCATGAACCAGAGATCATTGACGTACAGAATGCCATCACAACTGAGTTCTACTATGAGGTGTCCGAACAGTACTTCACTACTGTGCTCGAAAAGATGAAGATCCACCTGGAGATCAGATTTGCAGCTCAAAGATATGAGGAGATGGGTTGGCACCAATACCTGGAGAAGAGGTCCCTACTCTTCTGGGCCACTGAGATCAAGTAGTTCAAGGGACAACTAGTTCGGCATTTTTATGCAAAGCTGAGCGAAGACGTCCTCAATCCAACGGGCCCCTGGTTCGAGCTGTGCTATGCTCAGGGAGAGTTGTTCAAACTCAAAGCCAAAGCCCTGAACCGATTTCTCCAGGTACCACGACCATCTTTCAAATCCGTGTACTCACGCACTGCTAAGTTCAATATGGCTAAAATTGCTGAGACACTTACTGGCGTGGAAGGAAATCGGATTCATGGTAAAGGGTTGAGTGCTGGTGCTTTAACACAATGGTTTTCACTCCTTTATAAACTATGTGCACACAATATTATGCCCACTGCTAACGACTCTGTTGTGTCCAAGAACATTTGTAAGTTGCTGTTTGCCATAGATCAAAACTATGAAATTAACTATGGAGCTCTTGTGCTCGAACAAATGATGGTCTTTGCTGGAAAAATCATTTGGAAGTACAACACTACACTGCCCCTTTCTGCACTTATCACTGAGTATCTGAACCATCTCAACATTCTCGGGAGCAAGCATGATCGACCCAAAAAACTGGCAGACTTCAAGTTGTCCTCTGCCCTCGTGAAGAAGAAACCTCACCTGCCTGGACCAGGAGGACGGATTCCTGCCAAAGATGCCTTCTCCTTGGTACGTGATGAACTTCCTGATCACATTAACCATCTGAAAGTGTTGGAAGCACAGGTGCACACTCGAGTTCAGGCTGCTGAAAAGCTATTCAGACAGCTTCCTGATGTTTGGTCTGATGAAGAAAAAGACATGGATACCAATTCGGAGGAGGAGTCTGATGCTTCTGAGGCAGATTCATCTGAGGAATCTGAGTGACCTGCCCTTTTTGGGCAAAATGTGCGCCAGAGGGGGAGTTCAGTTGATATAACCGTTGATCAGTTCCTCTGGCAAAGCACTACAACAAGGAGGGGGAGTCTGCTACTGAATGGGTAACAAATTTTTGTGTTCTGTCAAACTATTTGAACTACTTTTGTGAACTGCTCATAGATATTGCATACTGGCCTGTAATAATTAAACAATGATTCCTTATGCTATATTTAGTTTTTATTGCCATATGCTGTTTTGATGTACATGCTCCTAGATTGGACTAATAGGTATTTTGTACGAAGCATTAGAATAGTTTGTCTTGAAATGGGTATCAATGTAATCGGTGGTTGGGTTGAATGGGAAAAATTTCTCCGTTTATGTTCTTGTGTCATTTGTTTAGACATCGGTTTGATCAACTCATATACTGGCCCACATTCTGCCAAAAAGGGGGAGATTGTTGGGAACCAGTTTTGAGCAAATGTGTTCACAACCGATGTCTGGACTACTTTGTTGAACCAACCCCATCAGTACTCAACAAACTATTTAGAGGAAGAGAAGCTGGCGAATCTGCTCGAGATCATCCTCCAACGAATAGCTAATTCCTTGCCCGTATCGTGCTCAAGAAGTAAGGAAACTAAGATCTTCTATTTCGGGCAACTCCATTCTAAGGAAGGAAGAATTATGGCAAGAATATCTTACCTTAGAATTTAGGCTGTCGCTCACTTCAAATACGAAGGCTAAGGAATGGATACGCACGACTTTTGAATCAATTTCTCTTGAAACTATTCTTGATATCCATTCCGAAGTGAGAAAAGTTTTCTCTTCCCGTGTTCGAGAAAATACTATCTTGAAGGGAGTTATTCGATCAACACTGCCTTGGGGTGAATTGATCGAGATTGTGCTACTGTGGTCTTGATTGAAGTCGACAAAGTCAGTCAAGCTTTCCAAGGAGTCGTCAACACACAAGCTTAATTGAATCTATTCTTGAAGGAGAGTTTGCCAACAGGTTTCGGCCAAGGGTAACTTGAAGGGGGAGCCTTCAAGGAATTGGAGCAAGGTCGGGGAGATCTTCACCAAAGCAGGGGAGTGCTTTGGTTTGACAATTCAAACTGCTTGGAGATTGGAGTTGAGCAAATTGAAACATTATTGTATGATCGTGGATCGAGTTGAACAATTAGTGAAACCTCCTGGATTGGTATCCCCCAGATGTAGGCTTGTTCCGAACTGGGTCAACAAATCTTTGAGCTCGTTTACTTTTCAATTTACTTTTCATTCTGCTGCATATTATTATTAAACTGAATAATGTGTCCATGAAAGGCGTTTGAAATAGTTTACAGGACTAGTTTACTGGTTATCCTATCAAACGGACCTAACAAATTCAAATAATTTGACAAAGACGTGCTTCAACATCTATCATAGAGGAAGATCATTTTGATTTCACAACCAAATCCGCATATTGAGTGTCGAAAAGATTAGTCAAGTCTCATGTATTCTTCGACCAACAGTTGAACTGAATAGTATGAGGCTTTGAGACCTTGTTAACACATGAAAATATGGGTTAAAAGCTCAAATATATAGTCATGGCCCAATATAGCAAGATGCCGTGATAATATTGGTCAAACCCGGGCTCAAGGGTCTATCAGAGGGATAGGATCCCGAGTCACAAGTTCTCACGAAGAAACTAGTGTTAGAATAAAGTGTACAGCTGAAGAACAGTGGTCTGAGTAGCATCTGCCCGAAGAACACTGTCCAAGGTAGACCTTCCCGTGTATGTCCACGACAATATGATCCCGAGCAATGAAGTATAAACACCCTCGCAAAGTTCATGTCTGAAGCTTCAACACCCTCGCAAAGATCATGTCTGAAGCTTCAACACCCTCGCAAAGATCATGTCCAGACAAAGGACAGGAAAGAACGATGAGAAGTCACTTACAAGAGGTGTCCGAGTCATCCTCAAATGGTTTTGTTTCGTGAAAAAGCACCTACACTTGTATAAATAGACACTTTTTAGGCAGAAAAAAGGGTACACCAACACACTAACTCTATGTTTCTACTTTACATTTCTTTGTAATGTTTATTTTTACTTAATAAAGCTTTCCGCATGATATTCCTTTAATTCAATGCATTAGTTCATAGCTCTCGTTGGGATAGTCCTCATTAGGGGTGAGAAAAACTCGACTCGATACTCGATCAAAACTCGATTAAACTATTAAATTTAAAAAATATAAAAATAAAAAATTATTAGACACAATTTATGTTTTATCAAGCCTAACAAACTTATATTTTGCAGCATAATAATTAAAACTGCCAATTCAAATTCAAATTATATACTACCTAGCCTAGTTAAATTCGAGCTAGAACTTTAAATTTTTTTACTGTACAAACTCGAATTACACTGTTCAAGCTCGATACTCGACTCAATATCACCCCCAGTCCTCATCCCGCTTTTCTGTTGAAAACACCATTCTAGATGACTAAGTAGTTACTCTTTAGGAGAGTAATAAATTAGCGACCACAGTGGGATATAAAACTCCAAGAATTGATCCAAGATAAACCGATCTACAGTCTTTGAACTCACAAAGTTCCTTGATCAAAAGGGTTAACCAGAAGCCAATGAAAATGTTTGAGACTTCAACAATTTAAGGAATCAAAGAAATGGCCGGTTCAGGAGATCAAACAGACCCTATCGCTGCCCCAGTGACGAGAATGACATTGCGCCTGAAGGATTGGAATCGATAATGTCTATGCCATCGAATCAACCTTCATTCAACATGGAGGAATCGATGTTTGAAGGGCTCGCCATAAATGATGGACACCATCATTGCCAAGAGGTTGGATATCGCGTCTGGTAAAACCCTTATAGAGACACCAAATCCCATGGGTAAAAATGTGACTACTCCAATTACAGCCACAATATTGCTCCATCAAGGGAACAATACTTTCAAGGGAAAACCTATCCTTCTTACCCTCCAATAGGATCATGGGTTCTTCATTAGGCAAGAGCAGGTTTTATTCAAAACTAGCAGCCGTACATGACCATACCCGGGTTATCCTTCGGAATACCATTGGTGTACACGACTACTATAAGTATACAACCGACAAGAGGATTAAGGAAAATTGTTGATGCCTCCATTCCCATAAATGATCTTTCTTCAATTAATACAAAAACTTTGTCGAGACTTCAATTGGCCCTAGATAGAGTAAGAATTAACAGCCAAGCCATCAAGGACAAAGCAGAAATGCATCCCATAAATGAAAATTCAGGTGATATTGAAAATATCCAAGATGATTGACACAAAGAAATGATCGAATATTTCTTAGATCACTCGAAATCAGACAACCAAAGCATTAGAGTTAAAGCTCTCCAGCTTTTATATGAAGATTGTATTCTTTTAAGAACTCTGGAAAGTGTGCTAATAAAATGCATAGTTCTGGAAGAGGCCAGGTTGGCAATCACTGAAGTACACAAAGGTATTTGCGGGGCTCATTGCGCAGGTGTGAACATGCTATGGACGATTCATTGATTTAGCTATGTATGGTCAACAATATTTGATGATTGTATAAAATTTGCTAAAGGATGTCCTGTATGCTAGAAATACTGTAAATCATTTTCCAGTGATTAATTTGAATTACTTGGCCAAATCATGGCCATTCCAAAATTGGGCTATGAATATTATTGAACGGATTACACTTCCATCCAATAAGCATTATGAAAATATCCTAGTGGCAACTGATTTCTTCACCATATGGGTAGAGGCAGTCCCACTTAAAAGAGTGGATCAAAGCGAATCTTACATCCTTTTGGCCTCCCATATTCTATCCTTACGGATCAAGAAACAGTTTTCATTGGAAATCATGTTGTCCAATATGTCGATAAATTCAAGATCATGTTGTTATACTCCTTTCCATATTACGCCCAAGCCAATGGCCAGGCTGAAGCAATAAATAAAATTATAATCAAGATCATAAAAAAATGATCATGGATAATCCAAATAAATGGCACAATCATTTTTTGAAGCCCAATGGGCGTAAAGGAAATCTAAAAGCACGACCACACAATTCAGTCCATATCAATTAAGTTATGGTCAGGAGGCAGTATTGCCTATCGAAGTATCGAATCCGAGTCCGCAGATGACAGTCCAAACATCTACTTCGAGTAATAAGTATCAAGAGGAAGTGGTGCAACAATTAGAGCAACCAAATGTTATCCGATGAGAGACAATTTATAATTTAACTCACGAAGCCCGAATGAGGGCTAAATATTATAACAAATTCATAAAAATGTTAACATCCAAAGAAGGGCAGTTTAGTTTCCTACAATCAAAGGCCGCGAATTTGGAGAATGGTCTTCCATTTGGTAAGGACCTTATATTATCAACAGAATATTTAGCAACGTTGCATACCAACTAATGGACAATGATGGAAATTTAAAACATCACATCAACAACGCTAGATATCTAAAAGAGTATTATCCATCGGTGATGACAGTCTTTTATGACTGTCATTTGCGTCCAATTTAGTGTCTTAATGATGATCTTTTGTTCTTAATTCCATTAGTTTTTAATGAATAATCATGGAAGATGAGAAAAGATGGAAGAAGAACCAAGACTGTGAAGAAGTTGGAATTACATTGAAAATGGCTTGAAATTCTAAGTTTTCATTGCAAGTCTCGCACGCTATGTTTTTATTTGAACTGACTCACGCTTTGTCATTCAGCAGGAAGTTAAGTTGAAAAGCAGCGGGAGATGGAAAAGACATAGCGAGGAAAGAGAGGAAGTGCGAGGACTTACATACGAAATCAGGAAAGATCTAAGGAAAAATGTTCAGAAGCTGAAGCCCACGCGATGATTGTTTGACATCGCGAGGAAAGGAAGTTTGTGCAAGACAGGAAGCTTTAGATATTATGGCGAGAAGCAAACTGTTTGAAGAGACTGTGAGATCTCGCCTTGTCAAGAAAGACAATTACATTTTTTTGGCTCTCGCTTTGAAGGAACTGGACAAAGCGAGAGGAGAGCTATTCTGATGCGAGCGGTTATCATCCAAGGCTGAAGCAGTTACAACGCCCATCTATAAATAAGACCCTTGGGGGATCAGCTCAAGTAGCGGGAGATTGAAGAGAATAGCTCATTTTTACTCTCCAGTTCACTTTTAGAATTCAGTAGGTAGGATAGCTAGGGTTTACTTTTCACTGCAATTTACTTCAAGTTCTTCAGATTTGTAATTCAATTTCGCAGTAGATTTTCTTCGAAATATTTTGGTAGATTAGTTTGAGGATACCCTGGAAGAAGAATTGCTATCGGAATGCTTTGTTCATCCATTACGACGATCACCATCTAGTTTCCGACTTCTTCGTTCAAATTCACATTATTCTGATTGCAAGCAGATTTCCAGGTGTATTCGTTTTTAATTCTTTGTTATTCAAGATATATGAAGAATGATCAGTTATCAAATCGTGCATTTCTTATCTTTCTGTTTACAATTTTCAAAGTTTATTAGAAATCTGATGTCTTTCAATTCTGTTTCAGAGAAGTATGAACCTCGAATACAATATTCATTTTTCTTGAAATTTGCATCACATCGATAATTTGATTCTCGAAGATCATGATACTTTCATATCTTTAATTCATAATTTGTTTGTTCTAATTGCGCAAGAAGTCTGGATATTGTAACCGAGTTAGGTATGAAACTGGCAGAATTGTGAATTCATTCGATTTTCTGTTGATACTATGTCTCAATCACAAATTTGGAAGAAATCATACAAATTAATGTTCAAAACTCTAAAAGGTTTCTAAAGACCCATGCAGTGTTAATCATCGCATGATAATCTTTAAGAATTAACAACTTTAAATTCTCGAATTTGGATGTGAAAGGTTCTGTTCTCATTATTTTCTGAATAGAAGTTCCAGAGGGTAGTTATGACAGTTATAGGACTTGATCATTTACTTCACATAAGGATAAAACCACGCTTCATCCTAAAAGATGATGCGAGGAAATATTCAGACAACTTTGTATCAAGAGAGGCTATTTCAACACTCTCGCGATGTCATTTTGACAAAGCGAGAGAATCAACTTATAATAGCAACAGAATTGATGCCCATTTCTTGGGACATCAACTACTCACTTCTACTTCTTATACATATATAACCCCTATCTTATAAGTAGGAATTGAATACCTCGCCGCATTCTTACAGAAATTACTGCAAGGCATTCAGTTCTTTGTATAAACAAAATCTGAGGAACATTCTTTGAACAATAACTCCCTCCACGCTGTACAGACATAGCGTGCGGAAAATTGAAATGTTCATAGTTTGAAACCCAGAGTAGTTACTGCGAGCTATTTCGGACACCTATTTTGCATAATTATTTCTCAAATCTTTTTCATAGGAAAGTGATTTCCTAATTCTGTCTAGTTTCCAGTTAATATTTTGGAAACACTCTAGCATTTTGATTAAGAGGACTCAGAACTCTCATCGTTTCTTTATACATATAATACTACCTATATATATTATATTTTGGGATAGTTTTCCCAGTTTATGATGAGTAATCTTACTTCACAAATACAGACTCATAATTCATACTTGTAATTCATGTTAATATTTTCATTAGTACATTGAGAAAGATGATGATATAAGTTTTCTCAATCATTATTTACTCAGGGTAATGAAGAACAAACTTGTTCTTTAAGTTGGGCATTTAGTACCTGTCGTTTAAAAGGGAAGGGTGTTTCAAAAACCATCTTTTGTCCCAATAATTAGTGGAGTTTTAGGAAGATTAATTTCCAGGGTTCATAGCTTTATAGTTTCCACTATATGCTATGGGTAGGAGATTAAATATTCTTTCTACAGTCTTACTAATCCTGAGTCAAGTCATGGGTATTTGGAATTGGTTACAGAGATTTCTCAAGCTAAAGCATCTATATGAATCTGAGTGGTCTGGATAAGTCAAGGATTTTGAATAGCAATTTCATCTTGATATACTTACAGGACTATTACTTCTTATAATTACTTGAAGGAATTACTCTGAGGAGTCAAGTCTTATGAAATCATTGGATGATAGATTTAAATACTTGCTTTTTTTTTACTTCTTGTAGAGGACATCCAATATAGGGTCATGAGACCAGTTTGATTCAGAGTAATAAAAAGAACAACTTCAAGTTCAGATGAATATAGGATGATTTAGATGTGACCTTGAGTTATCGAAGGCTTAATCTGAGTCCGAAAGAAATAGATTAAGTGGCAGTTTTAAAAAGCTTTTGTCACAGAATGAGTCTGACCGATCATCCTGTGATGACAGTATCCCATGATTTCAGTGCTTAGATTGTCATGACACTGAGTCACAAGTACCTGTCTTGGGAAGTGATTTAAGACATGAAGATTTGATTAAGTTGCATAGAGGATTTGTCTATCTCGATGAACTTTCATTCTGTTTTTAACCATTGAAATATGATATTCTCATCATATTCTTATTTCGTTTATTTGATTTGGTCCGCACTATCTTAAACCCATGAACATAATCATAACACTCAACATCATTTCAATTGTTTTCTTTATTATTGTTTACAGCTTTATGCATTTACAGTTCAGCATTAAATTCTTAGTCATCATCATTACACCATCCTTAAACCAAGAGCAGAAACAGGTTCTAGAACTAATAATCCTATTAAAACGCTTCTATCGTGTAACTCTCTAATGAACGATCCCGACAATAAAAATAAATATTGCAGCTTGATACCGTGCACTTTCGGTAGGAAAAATTAGGCAAGCTCTTTAACAGTCCTATAGGATTATAGTTTAAAGGCTGTGGGGGGGCATTGCAGTGGGTTTTACCTCAAAGCTTCATGGCGCCGTTGCCGGGGAGGGTGTAGCGTTATGAATTTTAGAACTGTAGATACTCTTTGGTTTAATTGTAATTATTTACTTTATACCATAATAAATTCATTAATTCTTTCATTTTGTTCACAGAGAAGTCTCAACAGTTTATGAGCGAAAGAACAACTCGATCTTCAAGGCAACCTTTGCTTCCTTTTAATTGTGAACTTGAAAGAACAGCAAGGCTGATCAGAGCAAGCGCTAGAAGGAGACAAAGAGATCTTGTAGAAGGGAATCTTTCTACAATAACTAGGATGGCTAACAATGGACAAAATGACGGACCTGGAAACTTACCAAATGGACAGCCAGAAAATCAGCAAAACGTACCACTTCGAGGACATTTTCAAGCACCACAGAGGGCTGCTGCACCACAATTTGTTCATCAGCACTACTTTCCACCAAATTTTGCTAATCCTGCTCCAAATCCTCAAGAAGAACAATATCAACCATGGCAACCAAACGTTGATCAGTATTTGGCTGGAACAGATGAAGAGGTTGATATACCACCTGGTATATTAAACTTGGCATCTTCCAGAGCTTTTTATGGGTTGAGTGCTGAAGATCCACACTTACATCTCAAAAAGTTTGTTGAACTGAGTAAGACAGTGAAGAAGGGTAAAGCATCAGGAGAAACCATTCAACTGGCAATGTTCCCATTCTCTTTGGATGGTTCTGCGAAAGAATGGTATGATTCATTGAATGCTCAACAGAAGGCTACTTGGCCAGAACTAGTCAGAAACTTCTTGCTCAAATATTTTCCAGAAAGTAAAGTAGATGAATGGGTAGATAAGATTTCTAGCTTCAAGATGAGAAAAGGAGAATCTTTGAAGGATGCTCGAGACAGATTCTTTGATATGCTTAAGAGATGCCCGCAGCATGGTATCACAGAAAGAAGACTTTTGAAGATCTTTTTCACTGGACTCACTCACACTTGGCAGATGATGATTAATGCCACTGGAGGGGAACAATTACTTCAGATGCCACTTGATAGAGCGTGGTCAACAATAGACACCATGACAGCTAGCAGAGCAGTCCTCCAAGATGATGACCCACCATCTCCTACAAGAAAGAGTCTTGTCATCCACATAGACAAAAATGAAGAGAAATTTGCAGCACTCACTAAACAGATTGCTGAGTTACAACTCGCTCAGCAAACAAGTCAACAAGTTCAGCATCAACAACAACAACAACCTATGATGATCCTTCAACCTGCTCCAATGGAAACAGTTTATCAATGTGGAATATGTTCTGGGCCACATCATAATGATCAATGCCCACAACTCCAGGAAGCACCAAAACAAGATGAAAGCTGTAACTACACTGGATTCCAGAACAAGCATCCAAATTTGACCTATGGTAACACTCAAAACGCACAGAATGCACATCTCCTGAATCCACCTCAACAGAATCAGCAGCAGTTTCGTCCTCAACAACCATTTTATCCTCAGCAGCAAATGTACCCTCAGAGACCTCCTCAACAAATGAATCAACAGAATAGACCATATGGACAGTTTGCACCAATGCCTGCAAACTTTCCACAGCAACCAGTGCCTCTAGGCCCTTATCCTGTTGCTCAGGATAACACTTATTCTTTAAAGGTGGAGAATGCTCTGAAGGAGTTTATTGTTAAGCAGACAGAGACGAACAACCAACTGCAGGCTTCAATCAAGAATGTTGAAAATTCAGTAACAGAGATGGCCAAGTTACTACAGCAAAGAGAAAAAGGAAAATTACCAAGTTCCTCTGAAACAAATCCACAATGTAAGGCAGTTACATTGAGGGGAGGAAAAGAAGTTGTTGATCCCGAATTTGAAAAGAACGAGATAGGTTGCTGCAGCAGAAAAAGTTCAAAGATGTTCAGACAATGGAAGAAGATGATCAGCTTGAACAAAGGCAGATACTTGAGGATAAGGGTTTGGAAAAGAATGTCTCAGGACACTCCTTTCCAAAGGAAAAAGAGGGAGGTAATGATAACCCTAACTCTACAGGTAACAAAAAGGATTCACTGGATGAACACATGCCCAAGATACCATATCCTGGGAGACTAAAAAATGATCTTCAAGAAATTAAATTTAAGAAATTTCTTGAAAAGATTAAGGCCATTGAAATATCAATCCCTTTGGTTGAATTAATTGCGGAAATGCCCACTTACGCTAAGTTTCTGAAAGAATTGATTTCAGGGAAACGAAGTGCGGGAGAGCAGCAAATGGTGGTCTTAAATCAGAATTGTAGCTTGGTTCTTCAACAACAGATTCCTCCAAAGCTTGAAGATCCAGGGAGTTTTACTTTACCCCTGATTATCAACTGTAAAGAAGCTGGGCGAGGGCTCTGTGACTTAGGAAGCAGCATCAATGTAATGCCACTTGCTATGGCTAGACGTTTGGACTTGGGGAAGATGAGGCCAGTTAATATGACTCTCTTCTTTGCTGACCAATCGAGCACCAGACCAGAAGGGATCATTGAAGATGTTTTAGTCAAGACAGGAGGCCTTTGTTTTCCAGCTGACTTTGTCATTCTTGATATCGATGAAAATGTCAGAATTCCTATCATACTAGGAAGGCCTTTCCTGGTGACTGCAGGAGCCATGATTGATGCAAAGAATGGCATAGTAAAACTTCACGTTGATGATCAGGAAGTTACTTTCGACATGATGAAGATGGCAACATATCCTTTTAATGCTTTTGAAACCAATGTAGCGGGAAAGGGATTAGATTCTAGTACTATGGAGGCGGGAAATCTTTTTGATTATTATAATCTCTTTACCACTGATGTAATTGAGAACAATCTCACCCCACTCACAAATGCTGAAGATGCTACTTTTGCTTACTTGTGCGCGGTTAGATTCGCTGATCCTGAGACTAGTGAAATCAAGGATGGATCAGAAAGTGAGGATATGACATCCTTAGAACAATCTGAGGATGACATTGATAAAACAGATCCTTCTAAAGAAGGATCTGATTTAAAGATGGAAGTGCAAACTCGAAGCAAATTAATTCCATCAACAGAAAACCCACCAGAGCTTGAACTTAAAGTATTACCAGAACATCTTAAGTATGCCTTTCTGGCAGACAAAAAGAAGCTCCCGGTAATAATTTCATCTAAATTGAGTGAAGAACAAGAACAAGCTCTGGTAGGTACTCTTAAAAAATCATATTCAGGCAATTGCTTGGACTATAGCAGATATCAAAGGCATCAGTCCACACATTTGTATGCATAGGATCCTGATGGAAGATGAATACAAACCATCCAGACAACCACAGAGGAGACTAAATCCACCAATGCAAGAAGTTGTCAAGAAGGAGGTAATCAAACTACTTGATGCAGGTATAATCTATCATATTTCTGATAGTAAATGGGTAAGTCCAACACAAGTTGTACCCAAAAAGGGTGGGATTTGCATTGTGACTAATGAACATGGTGATGAAGTAGCAACAAGACCAGTAACTAGTTGGAGAATTTGCATTGATTATAGAAAACTAAATACTGCCACAAGAAAAGATCATTTTCCTTTACCCTTTATTGATCAAATGTTAGAAAGACTGTCAGGTAAACCATTTTACAGCTTCTTAGATGGTTATTCTGGTTATAATCAAATAGTTATTGCTAGTGAAGACCATGAAAAGACAACTTTTACTTGCCCATATGGAACAATTGCTTATAGAAGAATGCCTTTTGGATTATGTAATGCTCCTGCTACTTTTCAAAGATGAATGATGAGTATTTTGTCTGCTTTTATTGAAAAATGCATTGAAGTGTTTATGGATGATTTTACCGTTCATGGAACTGACTTTGAAGATTCTTTAAAAAATTTGTCAAAAATTTTGCAGAGATGTGAGGACACTAACTTGGTTCTTAACTGGGAAAAGTGTCATTTCATGGTTCAGGAAGGAATTGTCCTAGGACACAAAGTATCTAGAGCAGGAATAGAGTTGACAAAGCTAAGGTTTCTGTGATAGTAAATTTACCGCCACCCAAAACGATTAAGGCAGTAAGGAGTTTTCTTGGTCATGCTGGTTTTTATAGAAGGTTTATTAAGGACTTTTCTAAAATAGCAAGACCTTTATGTAATCTTCTTCATAAGGATGTGGCATTTAGCTTTGATGAAGATTGCTTGACTGCTTTTAAGACCTTGAAGGAGAAACTTATCACTGCACCAATAGTTCAGTCTCCTGATTGGAGTTTACCTTTTGAACTTATGTGTGATGGAAGCGAGAATGCAGTAGGAGCAGTATTGGGGCAACATAAAGAAGGCAAACATCATGTTATCTATTATGCTAGTCATACTCTTAATGATGCTCAGATAAACTATACTACAACAGAAAAGGAAATGTATGCTGTAGTTTTTGCTTTTGACAAGTTCAGACAGTATCTTATTGGAGCTCAAACTATAGTGTAACAGATCATACTGCATTAAGATATCTCTTCTCAAAGCAAGAAGCCAAACCTAGGCTGATAAGATGGGTTTTACTTTTACAAGAGTTTGACATTATTATTAAAGACAGAAAAGGAAAAGATAATGGAGTAGCAGATCATCTTTCTAGATTGGAAGAGAAAACAGAAAAGGAGGAAGTTGTAAATGATAAATTTCCAGATGAACAGTTGTATGCTTTGCAGTTGCATCAATTTGATTGTCCTTGATTTTCAGATTTTGCTAATTATCTAGCTTGCAAGATTGTCCCAAAGTTTAAAGACTCTCATCAGAAGTCAAGATTTTCAGAGAAATTCAGAAATACTATTGGGATGACCCCTTTTTATTTAAGTTTTGTTCTGATCAGGTTATTAGGCGTTGTGTTCATGAGAAGGAAGGTTTTCAAATTATTAGAAAGTGTCATGAGAATCCTTTAGGAGGCCATCATGGTCCTGCTAGAACTGCTAGAAAAGTTCTAGACTGTGGCTTCTTCTGGCCGACTATCTTTTTGGATTGCCAGAAACTTATAAAGATGTGTGACAGATGCCAAAGATTGGGGAACATTTCAATGAGAGAAGAAATGCCTCAAAAAGGAATTTTAGAAGTAGAGATATTTGATGTGTTGGGAATTGATTTTATGGGGCCTTTTCCCATCATTTGATAATCACTATATTCTAGTAGCTGTTGATTATGTCTCAAAATGGGTAGAAGCAGTGGCTTTTACCCAATAATGAAGCTAAACAAGTTACTAAATTTCTGCAAAAGAATATTTTTACCAGGTTTGGAGCCCCTCGTGCCATTATATCTGATGGGGATCCCACATTGTCAATAAACTCTTTGAGAAGTTGCTGGAAACAGTATGGTGTTCATCATAAAGTTGGATCACCATATCATCCTCAGACAAAGTGGACAGGTGGGAGGTATCTAATAAGGAAATTAAGCATATTTTACAAGCTTCTGTGAACATTACAAGAAAAGACTGGTCAAAGAAACTGGATGATGCTTTATGGGCATACAGAACTATTTTTAAGGCTCCTATAGGAATGTCTCCCTACAGACGAGTTTTTGGAAAAGCTTGCCATCTTCCAGTTGAGCTAAAACATAGAGCATATTGGGCCATTAAGATGCTCAACATGGATCTTCAGTCAGGACAAGACAAGAGGAAGTTTGATCTGTCTAAGTTGGAAGAGATGAGACTGGAAGCATATGAAAGCAGCAAGATTATAAAGATCGAACCAAGAAAATTCATGATTCAAAAATTAAACATAAGGAATTTTATGTTGGTCAATTGGTTTTGCTTTATAATTCTCGTTTGAAATTATTTCCAGGGAAGCTCAGATCGAGGTGGACAGGACCATTCCCCATTGTAGTTGTTCATGAAAATGGAGCAGTCACAATCATGCTCAGTGAAGGAGAAAAGACTGTAAATGGACACAGGCTTAAAGAATATATTGGTCCACAAGATTTAAATATCAAAACTAAATATTTGGATAACCCCTAGTTTTTTCTGAAAAAAAAAAAAAAAATATAGGGGGGTGGATACTACCCAGGTTAACTGAGTAGTATTTCCCTTTTTCTTTTGATATATGTTTTATCTCTAATTCTTATATTCTATATTTTTAGGAATTCGAGAAATGAAGCTGTGATGGAATGAAGAAGGATGAGAAAGAGATCTTCAACCAGGTTTTTACGTATTAAGTGTTTGGAAATTAAGTGTGAACAAATTCTGAGGCCACGCTTTTGCTAACTTTGACAAAGCGTGATTTAAGATGAACTATTACTCACTCACGCTTTGAAAAAGTTATAAAGCGAGGTGATAAGTTCAAATTCTCATTTTTATGAAAATTTGATCTGTTTCTAAATGATAAAATTTTATGTCTACGCTTTGTCGAAATACAAAGCGTGACCATTTTCTCTGAAAATTGTACAAGAATCCTCCCTCGCTTTGTAGTTTACAAAGCGAGAGACGGTTTCTATAACCACGCGATGATAATTAACAAAGCGAGAGCCTGGGAATACTAAATGGAAGATTTTCAAACTTCTTAAGACCAAAATACCCTTTTTCAGACCCTTCTTCTCCCTCTGCACTAACCATCACACGTCGTTTCAAACCGCTTGTAATTATGGCAGAATTTAGTTTTTTCTGCTATAAAATCTAGTCGAATCTTTCTCTCCTTTCATCTCAAACATTCCCACATTAGAACAATTATCTTCATCAGAAATTAAAAAATGGCCGCAGCAGCTCCCAATGCTAGAACCTCCATTGTAGATATCCCTGATGAAATTTTAGGAGACATTCTTTCAAGACTGGGAAAGGAGGAGATGAAAGATGTAGCCAAAGTAGCCCCAACTTGCAAGAAATTCTTTAGAGCAAGTAAGGCACCTGCAGTATGGAGGAGAGCAAATGTAGTAAAGCGAATCACTGCGGAGAGAACGCATGATGCTCACTACGCACACATAATGGAAAAATGCAGAGAGGCAGGGAACTTCATGCTCAAACTTGAACCTGCACTCGCGGCTTTCTGCAACACAGGACTCATGGAAGCAGCTTTTGAAATCCTCAAGCCTGGAATTGAGGATAATCATCACCCTTCAATCTTCATCAAGGCCCTCATTCTTCTGAGTTCGGAGAGCCTTGAAGAGATTGATGAAGGACTGTATTTGCTTGGATCAATCCTTAAAGAGGAAGAACATATCCACAAGATTAAGGAGAAGATCAGCCGGGTTTTTATCGACAGTGAAGAAGAGCCTAACCCTTTCAGGGACAAGGGCATCGCTACTACTGTGATTACATAGCTCCACACAGCAGAGACTTAGTTAGGGAGCCTCCACACTATAATTATGGTGCCACAAACATTGATTGTTTGTGTTGTGAGGTTACCAATTTGATTAGAGAATTAAGAGATGATTTCAATGAACAT
>JAOANR010000009.1:35162300-35193095 GCA_030278955.1 Hygrophila difformis | reverse complement strand
TTGGTAATCGTATTTGGTGTAGTGTGCTAAACTACCGGTTATGGATAATTTGTTAGGACGGTCCTGGAGACTGACAGCCGGCCCACATGAGAGCGTCCGGACACCGTCCTACGAGATCTGTTAGATTCAGTTAACAGGGAACGGTCACAGGACGGTGAAAACCAATCGTCCAATTGACCGTCCATGAGCACAAGAAAAATCCTCCCTGAAAGTAGGGAATAAATTACCACAATACAACACTAACATTTACCAAGTAGTAATATGCTTTTTACCATATATATCTTGAACATTTACCAATTGAGCTATAAATCTTTACCATTTATATGGCTACACAATTACCACCTAGGAGTATAATGCTTTACCATATATACGAATACACATTTACCAAATTGATTCATAATTCTTTACCATCTTTATGGCTATACTATTACTACGTCGGAGAATATATCTTTATCGATACCATTACTACACATTTACCACTAATGAATAAGGTTAAAATGTCGATACTTTCATGAGATGAGGACGGCTAGTGGACGCTTCCAAAGGACCGTCTATTTAACCGTCCACACCTCCCACACCTCCCACACCATTTCAATGGAATATTTACCATATAGCTCCTTTATGCATTACCACACCTGGCAAGAAATATTTACCATCCTTACTTGTACAGCTTTACCACATGATTGAAGTTTTGGTTACCAAGTTTCTTGATATTCACATTTACATTACGGTATAGTGGTTTCAATAATACCACAAGAAACAACTCTAACATGAGCTTACCACGAGGGAAGAAAGCTTAGAGAAAACATAAAAGATACGAATGTTGAATCTCGGATGTTATATATAGTGAAACATATAACATGAGTCAGAAATATAAACGAGTTCGAAGTGACATTGACCTTCTAATTTATAATGAACATCAAATCAACAATTTCGCATGGTCATTTCGATAGTAAAAGACAATAGAATGCAGATATTGATAGATAAATGCATATTTGGAACTTACCAACGAGCACATGGATGATTCTCGTAATGATATTCAAAACATATAATAATGTTCGAAAATACAAACGAGTTCAAAGTAATGTTGACCTTGTAACTAAGGAAGAACTTATAATTTACGATTTATAGTCACCATTATGATAGTAAGATACGATTGGATAAAGGTATTGATAGATAAATACAAATTTAGAACTTTATTATGAGTACATAGATGATTTTCCTAATGACGCAATGTGAGATGTGAATGTATATGCTTCTTTTATGTATATACATACATTTAGATTCATAGTAATTAAACTGGTGGTCATAATTTTAATGAATTGAGATAATAGGATAATACATAATTCATCTAGACGTAATAATGACTTTGGTTTTGAACCCTAAACCCTCGAACAGATAAACTTACATCGTTCGCTTATGTGGTTTACCATATTTATACTACATAGCATAACATAAGTCTAGGATAATGTTACCACAACTTGTTCGACTACTTTGTACACAATTCTTTAGAAACCCTAAACCCTACAATCTTAAAAATACTAAACCTACGACCTTAAAAATCCTAAACCCTACAACCTTAAAAACCCTAAACCCTACAATATTTAAAACCTAAACCCTACAACATATGCTTAGTTGGTAACCTACATAACAAAAACGTGGTAACTAAAATAATTTTGATTTGGTAACCCTTTCAAGAGGAATGTGGTAACCTCAATGGATTATATACGGCATGGATATTTTTAAATTGCCACACAGTATTCATTTTTACTATATTCAACCTATATTGATTACCATAGATATCATTCCATGTCTACCACTACGTTACAATGACACTTACCAGATGTCACCTACATTAGTTACCACGAAAAATATTTTATTTGTACACTAAATACCACGGCAAATCGGAGATGTCCACTGAGGATTCGCCCACTAGTCTCTGGTTTACCACATATATCATATAGAATTTACCAAGTTCTTGATTTGTGGTTTACCACTCTGTTGGCCTGTGCTTGTGCTTTACTATAAATACCTTATGGTGTTCACCAGGTTATTAGTATGTGTTTTACCACTGTATTGGTATGTGTTTTACCATATATAACATATGGTATTTACCAAGTGCTTGGTATGTCGTTTAGCACACTATAGTACTATACAAATATGATTTACCATAGATACCATGTAGAATTTACCGAATTATTTTGTATGGTTTACCACGCTGTCCTTATGTGTTTTACCATAAAATACCACAGACGGCCAGCGGGACGGTTCATGCACGGACCGTCCAATTACTCCCAGGACCGTCCAATTCACTATTACATTCTTGGTATGTGGTTTACCATGCTATACCAATATGGTTTACCACAAATACCATATGGTATTTACCAAGTTTATAGTATACGCTTTACCACGCTATTGGTATATGTTTTACCACATAGACTATGATATTTACCAAATTCTTGTTATATGGTTTACCACACTATTTAACTAAAATGCTTTGTTTATCATTAATCATTAACTTTTCTTAATCTATGGGGCCTAAACTATAAGGATTTAAATAGTTGGGCTTTGACTGAAATTAATATTTATTGATGGGGTCTGGGCCCTTGTTTTCCCAAGAAAGATAGAGACCAAAAATGAAATATTGCATGGACTGAGGTTGGGCTATTTATGGGCCTAGTCTTGGGCTCTTTTCAACATTTCAAATTGTTAGATTAGGGCATACTATTAGAAGCTAGGCCTTGTGATAACTAACTACTACAAGTTGGCGGTGTACAATCTCCATTCAGATTTTTAAGGATTTACTTACTACCTAAACACTTCTTACCAAACTAATCCTGCAATATTGCAAGATACTAAGGGTCCGTTCTACACGTCGAGCTGTAGCGGTTGGGAACTACTCCCTCCGTTTCTAAATAAGTGTAACATAAGGAAATGGCACGAGATTTAATGCAATGAACAAAAGTGCTTTCGTGGAAGCTTTTTACCTTTAAAAGCATTCCGTATATGGTAATGTAACATTTATTATGAAACACCCAAAAAAGGAAAGTGTTACACTTAAAAAGAAACGGAGGAAGTATCAATTTTTGCATAAATGTAAAAGATCCCAAAAGCTACCTCTTGTAGCTTTTAAAAAGAAACTTCAAAAAGCTCACAAAAACTAGAGTACAAAACGGGGCTTTTATTTTGAAATAAAAGGTAAGCTACCAAAAGCTATGTGCAGAACAGACCCTGAGATTATGTATTTTTGAATGCTATGTTCGCAATACTCCATGAATTTTTAAAAAGACATGCACATTAGATATG
Source organism: Hygrophila difformis (assembly GCA_030278955.1). Lineage (NCBI taxonomy): Eukaryota > Viridiplantae > Streptophyta > Magnoliopsida > Lamiales > Acanthaceae > Hygrophila > Hygrophila difformis. The sequence goes on along the minus strand of JAOANR010000009.1, from coordinate 35,189,789 downwards.
CTTTTTTCATGCATTGCAGCTGCACTGCCCTTTTATTACAGGTTTTTATTACTCGATTTGCCTGATAAATGCAATAGTGAAATTGTACAAAAATAAAACTCGTATCTTAAACCATCTGATAACTCGAAATACACACGTCAGCTCTGTATTAGAGGGACGAGACAAGACGTCAACTGTGTATTAGAGGGATGGGACAAAAAATGCAAAAATGAGGATCCTATGAGCTTAGCTCCTATACTGCTGTTTTTCTCTGTTCTTCAACATTCCTTCATTTTGCTTTATTTCAATCATTCAATCTGGTCATTCTTCCTCTCTATACCATCAACCATAGGAAATTTCTTTTGCCATTTCAAGCATTAATTACCAAACAAAAACCAAATCGCTTCTTGCAAGCGAGTAATGGCATTTTTGAGACGGAAAGTCTAGTCCATATGGCTTTTTAAAAACTTGCATTAAGCTTAGGCTCAATTCAAGCCGCCGTTAATTTCTTTCTTTAATGCTTGCGAACTAATAATAACTACTCGATAATTAATAGTAATCAAGCTCGATTGAGTTTTAATTAAGGGGGAAAAAAAAACAAGAAGTTCGACTCAAAATCAGCTCATTAACATCCCTAAGGTGTTTTTAATCTTTTTAACATTTTTAATGACAACTTGAAGTCTCCATCCAATGTTTCACAGCTTCAATTCTTCCAAGGAGACCTCCCCTATTCACATCTAAACAGTGGCAGTAAAGGTATCTCAGATACACCAGTAATGGACAGAGAGCACAAAATCACTGCATGGTGACTAACAGCATCTAATCTAGTACCAGCAAGTGGGGGCAAGACAGTAGATTACTTTTTCCTTGTAATAAAAAAGAACCTTACAAGATATGGTGCCCCTGAAATACTCTCTCTTAATATTTGGAGGATAAGACCTCATCATATGCAAAACAAATTTTAATTAAAAAACAAAAGTATTACTAAACCTGAGAGTTAAAAGTGCAAATAAACTCCATCTATCCTAATTAGACAGGTAGATGTGGCACACAAATTTTTTGGTACATTTGCTTTCATCTATATTAGAATTGATACTATATGAGAATGTAAGATTACATAAAGAAAGACATAGAGGAATATGTACATATATTACACAGAGATTCCTCCCTTTTACCTTTTCCTTATTCATGTGACTTTTTCTTCCAATTTGGACACCCCCCCCACCCCTTCCCTTTGCTTTGCTTGAAGATACCAACAAAACAAATGCCTCCTACCTTAAGTTTTCTTATATTCTCCAACAAAATTCATTCTCTTCTCTCTTCAATGCAAGGAACCTATGATTCTTCACACTTTATATATATAAGGTTTTGGGCTGATGATGAAGACAGTTACTTCATTCAGACACCACTCCTCTCCTTGTTTGGCAATACCGGCCTTTAGGTTGATTGAAGAGGCTCAAGGCATAGAAAGGGGCCATGGATGCAAGAATATTACGGCATCCCTCATTCTTTATCCTCTGCATTCTCTTTGTCTCAGGTGATTTTGTATTTGTGTTATAGGAGGCAATTTATGCATGTGCACTATGGTTGCTCTAATGTTTGGAAACTTGGTTGCAAATATGACTGGAACGGTATGATATGCAAATCTAGACTGATGAGAATTTTACTAGCTCTGTAATAGAACATCAAGAAGTAAAATGCTTAAACGTGATTTTTGTGTGTTGCAAGTAGAAATAGAAATCAATTTCGGTAAGCCCAATGCTTTTACTTAGGTTTCTGTATTAGATATAAATAGAAAACTGATGGTATCAATAAAAGTAAATGTTCTTGTCATTTCTTACAGTAAGAACCCAGAGAGACCCCTATGGAAATGTTCCAATAGTGAATCCAACAACACCGGGTACAACTCCTATTATTAATCCAACCAACCCAACACCATCAACCCCAACAGAACCAACACCCACACCTCCAGTCATACCAGGTGGGGGGGCAACACCTGGCGGTGGGACAGCACCGGGCTGGGGAGCAGCACCCGGTGGGGGAGCAGCTCCCGGTGGCGGGACATCACCGGGTGGGGGAGCAGCACCTGGTGGTGGGGCTGCAACGGGTGGCGGAGGCTCAGGTGGGGCGTGGTGCATAGCCAATCCGAGTGCATCCCAGACTGCTTTACAAGTAGCTCTGGACTATGCATGCGGCTATGGAGGAGCGGACTGTTCAGCAATTCAACAAACTGGAGCTTGCTATGACCCAAATACTGTTCGTGATCATGCTTCCTACGCTTTCAATAATTACTACCAGAAGAACCCAGTTCCCACTAGCTGTGATTTTGGAGGAACGGCTCAGCTTTCCCATACCGACCCAAGTAAGAGTCAAACTCTTACCATATTTAAGTCTAGAATCAGAAACTCTATATGTTTTTACAGGTAAAATTCCAATTCTAAGAGGTGTGAATAGACATAATAATTATATGTCTAGAGGTATGTTTTGAAATATTTGGATCTCCTTTTCAAACAACTGAACTGCTTAATCACCATCTCTTACCAAAGTTTCTGCTAGATAGTTCAACAACCATCCCACTTGTTAATGTTAGAAGCTGTATGGTACATCTCTAATGTAATTATCAGTTAACTGGAGCTTTGGATCAATGGTCATGCTGGTTCAGGTCATGGGAACTGCCGATATGCCTCTCCCACCAACTCTCCAACAGCCACGACATCTCCACCACCACCCACAATTCCAATGACGCCACCCAGGTAACTCTAATGCTTGCACCAGGCTACTTAACTTAACATTTCAAAGAAACTAAAATCCTTCATTACAGCACAACTATGCCAGGTAATCTCTACCCACCAGGAGGAAATGGTTTTGGCTCGGAACCAACAGGCTACGACTATGGTGCTGAACCTACAGGTTCCCCAAATTCAGTCGGGACGGTGTCACTCAACCTACTGCTTCCGATAACCACCAACTGCATCATATTGTTAACCACAGTGGTCAACAAGTTCTAATCAAATCAATATGACATAGGTTAATCCATCTCCCATACGAGATAAGGAAACACTTGGCATCTACCAGGTATGCAAAATTTTGAGGCAGAGATATGATATCATGCCACAATATAGTTACTGTTTCTACACCTTCGGATATAGTATAAAGGCAACAGAGGAAACGATACAATGAACCAACCATGTAATAGAATATAGTAGTTATGCTTCTGAAGTTAATAAGCATTTCAGTACAAGAAATGTAGCAGGTTTAGGATAGCTGTAGTGAGAGAAAATGTTAGTACAACAATCAATAGAAACAGTTTATCTGTTCCCTCACAATACACCCACTTATTTATTAGCAACGCAAATACAATTTGTGCAAAAGCTACGACAGAGTTAGGATCTTTAAAATACACCCACTGAAGTTATAAATAAAATGCAAAATATATTAAAATTTTATTCATATAAATTTATATATAGTTCAATTTCGGGGAGATGAAATTCCAAATATATCAGAAAATTCAGTTTCCACAGAAAAAGGAAAAACTCATTACAAAGAAATTTCTGATTAACAATCACACAACTAAGGCAATATTTCAATTTTATTTTTGTGTTAGTTCAGTTATTCATTATTTTATGGGACAAAGAACAGACCAAGACCAACAAGATTCTGTGGTCATTGTGTATTAATAACAAGTGAGTAGATTACAGATCGTTAAACATATACCCAAACTATGAGATCAGAAGCAAACATGGAACAGCAACAACGCAGATTGTAGCTAAAGTGGCAAAGATTGAACCTTGATCAAAAGCTTTTCCCAAGGTTCCGGCTCTTGTGAAATGCTGGAAAGCCAGATAAGCGGCTATCACCAATGATAGAATGACACCTTCCTGTGTTCCTCTGCCGCGATTAAATGCATTATTTGAGACACAGAATGAGTTTCAATGTAACTAAGTATGCAGTATATTAGTATATGCATGTTATATACACTGACCTCAGCCTCATAACCTGATACGGAGACACAATAACCAACAGCAAAGTTATAAATGGCAACTCCAGCTCCCCTACATGTATCATAGGAATATAATTGATTATATGAATAATAAATTCAGTTAGAACTGAATACGGAGTATATATTAAGTACGAAGCTTTTTCACAAAATTTGGGAATTTAATCATGTTATGCTGTTATTATAAAGCCACCATTTCAAGATTCAATGACTTCGCAGAACCATTTTACATTACTGGTGAGGAAGAAACTTACCAGGAATGAAAAAGAATAGGCGCACGAGAAGGGCTAAGAACGCAGTCCAGATGCCATACTCACCCCTGAAAACCAGCCTCAATGTTAGTACCAAAAACGTGGCAGCAGTTGACAACTTATGCTGCAGGCACAAAGGGATATGGATTTGGCATACTTCATCCATGAGACGATGCTTGAAGGTGCTTGCAGGGCAAACAAAGGGGCCAGAAAAGATTTGTTAATGGCTGTTCCCCTAGCTAGCATCAAGACTCTGGAAAAGGATTCAGTTAATAATGTAGCAACATCTTGCATTTATTGCATACAGTCTGAAACTCGAAAATTTTAACTCGGATAAAATAGGAATACTTAACGAAGATACATGAAATGAATCATATATTGCAGAAGCTCTATCAAAATAAAGTGCAAATAGATTAGAAGGTTGGCAACAAAAAACTAAGTGAAATAAGAGATGAAACACATTCGTCATCTGATCTGATGCCTCAGCCCTCAAATCAGTTCTTATTAAATTCCATCATCAGTTTGACACAGTTCACTAGATCAAGCAAACTCCTCAATTTTCTTGTCACTCCAAGAACTAAAATACCAATCCTCAATCATAGGTAAAGGAATTAGTGGAAGAAAGAGCATAAATAAATCGACAACATACGTCGTACAAACAGTGCAGACCCACTGAAGATTCCGAGGAGTGAACAGCGTGGAATAGCAGACCGGACCAAATCCGTTCCTCTTCTTGCTCATTACCAATGATCTGAAACGAATTCATTTACATAAATTAGATTAACTCCCCGGAATTGCTACATTCTTCAACATTGCCACGCGCGAGTTACGCGTGGAGGTAAAGAGATTAGAGATCTTATTCTTCTGCTTTTCATTTTATCCCCCTCGTTTTGACTTTTCAACATTCAACTATAAATAGTGGCGATTCGGAAAAAGATAGTTCACTGAAATAAAACTCTCGATCCCGTGCTGCTCTCCCAAACCCTAGCTGAAAATTCTCTCGAACTATTTCAGTTAACTTGCCATCAACAATTATTCCAAATCTCTAGCATGTCAGTGATTTTCCAATTGACCATGTTCATATTTTAACGAGCACATCAGAATCCTGATACGTTAAAGTTCGCATCAGAATCCCCGGAAAAAATACTCACCGAAATGGATTATAAGCGACGGAGCTGAGTCTTTGCTGCTCGTCCAACTGCTCAAACCGATGCGAAACACGGCAGCACGCCCTGACTTGATGAGAAATGGGGGATTTCACGAGCGGCAATTGCTTGCTATTGTACATAGAAGAAGAGCAAAAAACAGAGAGAGCCAACATTCTGTTGCCGTATTGAGTGAAAACTCACGATTAACGCCCCTAGAGATGATCGAATTTGATTGCTTTGGCCTCTCGGCCGGCGAAATGGGAGAAAGACAGCTACGCTGATGATGGGGACGGCGAGTTTACAGATGTCAGTGAGACGAAAATAGATTCCACAGAAATAGATGCAAATCCATCAGTAGGCTTCAATGCAGCGCCACGTGTGAATGCTGAACGGTTGCCGGACCTCCGGAGTTAGAACACCGGCCCACATGTCGTGTTTAGCATGCCAAAGCTCATTGTGTCATTTACTTAAAAATGAGATGGATTGAAAATCGAGATCTGCTTTCAGTATCACATTCACCCAATCGAAACCTTACTTTAAATTTTAATTGGAGTATTGGTCCTCGTTCTAAAACTGTATCAAAATTTTTGGACACTATTTTATGCGATAATTAATACTCCTTTCGTCCTATTCCAAATGTCATACTCCCTCCGTTCCTTTTTAGTTGTCTCTTTCAGCTCAATTTCAATAACCAAGATTTGCATTAATTAACTCATAAATTTATATTTTTACCATTCAACTAAATTTATTCTTAATAAATGTTAACAAATAACATTTATATAAAGTGAAGGATAATATAGTAAAAACATAGCATAACTACCTATAACTACCTATAAATGATAACTATTTTGGAACACTTTTTACTTTCTAAAAAGACAACTAAAAAGGAACGGATGGAGTACTATTTTTTGATGTCTCATTATAAATGTCTTCTTTCTATAAATAGAAATAATTTTCCCTCCAACAACTATGTGGACCCCACCATATACTCACAAACCAACTCTACCTTAATTCACATGCCCAACAGTAACAAGACACTTGGAGTGGGACGGAGGAAGTATTTAATATAGAGATAGATTAATATAAAAAGTGAATGTTTTCTACTATTGTGAAGATAATTAATATTTAATATAGAGATAGATTAATATAAAAAGTGAATGTTTTCTACTAGGGTTAAAAGAATCAAATATTTTTTGTTCGATTCGTGATTCGATTCGAAATTATTCGGAATTTTGATATTCAATTAATATTTGATTCGATTCGATATTCGATTTTATATTAAAATTATATATAAATATATAAATTTATTTTGTTAAATAATTTAAAATTTTAATTTTAGTGACTATATTTACTAATTAACATAAATATATTTATATATAATATTAAAATATTAAATTTGATCTATAAATCAAATTAAATATTTAAGTTTAATAATTAAAATTAATTTTATTAATTATTAAATTACCTTATAGAATAATTCGATTCGATTCGATAATATTCGAAAAGCTTATCAAATCAAAGCGAATATTGTGGTATTCGGTTCGATTCGGTTCGTTTACAACCCTATTTTCTACTGGCCCTCCCGAATGGGTCTCCAATGAATTTGAACATGATTTGTTAGGTTTGCACTCTTGCAACCTAACTTTGGAATGATATGGCCTCTGCCCTCCTTTTTTTTTTGAAAAAAAAATATTAAAAATAAATATAAATTAAAAATTAATGAGATGTGATGATATTGAATTTAAATTTTTAATTAATTTATTTATATATTATGTGATATGAATTTGAATTTATTAATAATATCTATTTATTTTTTTTGCTCGAATGATATTTATTTATTGATATAATATGATTAAATAAATTTAAATTTAATGATTAAAATTTATTTATTTTCTAAAATAAAAATTTGACAATGCATATTTGAAAGAACTCAAACTGAAGCTCATCAAAAATAAAAACATGCTCATAAAAAAAAAAAAAAGAACTCAAACTGAATGTGTTGCAAAATACTCTTAATTAAAAGAAAACTACATGTACTGATCCCTAGCTAGCGTTAGTATTGAAAGTGTGTACATTGTTGATTTTATCTCAAAAGCAAATAATCATATCTACAACTCATTGGTTTAAATCAAGGGGCCATAATACTAAAAGGGAATAGTAGTTGCTGTTAGGTTCATTTGCTTGCTTATTTTCTATTCCCAGACCATTTGCCTTTATGTCGTACTCTACCCGTCCCAGGTAAAACGTCCTATTTAATTTTTTGACACTGTTCTAGAATATATTATATTTTATATAATTTTTACTTATATATTTTGAGATATTAATAATTAAAAATATACATTGAATTATGTTCAGAAGTTAAACATAACATCTTAGTTGAGACAGATAGTATTTGCTTGCTTATTTGTATCTCCTTTTATGACCAAAAAATTAATACCTCTGCAGTGTACCCCTTCGTTAGTCTTACAGAAATTAAAATATCATTATTGTTAGTTTAAATTCTATAAATTTTAATAAAATAGTACATTAAAATGATATATAGTGGCAGGGGCGCAGCGCCAACCCGCCAGAAAAAAATACAATAATAACAAACTAATCACACACAGAACAGAATTGAGACTTTGGATGATTAAAATATAATTCGAGTTTAGGCACAGTCCACTTGTAACCAATTTTCAAACACAAAAATGTACATTCACAAATCAAAGTTGGTATTATTAAAATAAAGGGTATAAAGTTAGTGAGTTTCCAGACAGCAGGAACCTGTAATACAAATGGAATCAGGATCCGACGTTGGACAATGGCTTTTCTATTACAGAGCTAGAAAAAAGAGGAAGAAAGGGCTTTAGTTACTAGTTTTACTACCAAACATATGGATAAAACAAATCCATTTGTCTGCCAAAACATCTTCAAATGACCTGCAGTAAGGCATTTTAACTACATATACGAGCACAGTATATTAAGCAATTATGCCACTGACAAGCATATAGGTATATATGATATGATATAGTATGCATATACCAGGTTTTCATCATCTGTTGAGCCAATATACTCGCATTGTCAGTAGTATATGTCGAAAGTATGACATACATATTTAATTGTACTCAGTTTTTCCTTTTATTATATTCAAATATCGTGGCGCATCATACCTTGTTTGTATAGAGAATGGTGCGAAGGCATAGGACCTGATGAAAGAAGTTAGCGATGCTAGTGTAATTAATACGATAATAGTAAAGGAATGGAATGGGAAACGTGCATATCAATCATATGAATAACATAGTCAGTTGTCTTTCAAATTATAAGCACGGGAAATTGTGATACTTACAGGTTATCCAGACATCTGTGCCTGATATTCTCAACATTCAAAAGGTTGTTAGTATCAACGAAGCACAACGGAAACTCAATGCGTAAGGAAAGTCTCATTGGTATATCCCTATTCACTATTGTTATACATTAATTCGGAGAAACACTACTGTTTTTCTTTTAACCAATAGTAATATGCTCAGATTTCAAAATGAATAGTAATATGCTCTGTTTGAATAAGCATGTTAACTAGTAGTATTAGTTAATCATGTTATATACTTATTCTAACATCCTCAAAACCAAAACGAAAACCACGCCATAGAAACTAGGTGCGCACAATATTTTTAAAGCATATTTAACTGTGTTAGAGTGACCAAAGCATATTTAGTAGCAATTCCATCACACTTGAAAATGTTAAAAAGTTATAGATAAGTTCAAATCTGATCAAATATTATTGCACAACTGAACTTATATACAAACCACCAACGACCTAAATGCTTATAGCTGTACAAGGTGAAAGAAAGGAACCTTTTAAGAACTACATATTAGCCTAACCAAGAAGGTTCTCAATATGGGAAGTAGATAATGAAGGAAGGTTGATAAATAGACTAGAAACAGGAATAATGATATAAAAAATGTGATGGCAATGTCAAGCCTTCAAGAAGAAGGTATGACAAGCACCTAAAAATGAGGAGAGCTTTTGATTTGAAAAGAGAAAAGATGTAAAAGGCAAAGAGTAATTAAAGACTAGTAAAAGTATAGTCCAGAAACTCTTATTCCTTGTTACCAAATTTTCTAGCGATGATGGGCCGTACATCGTCAACATCAACCAAGGTCTCCAAAAATGGAAGTAATGAAATCAGGGCAGAGTCCTCTGGGTCATCATACCAACTCTTAATAGGAATGCCATTATTCACTTGCAAGCTGAAAACCTGAACCCAGAAAATAAAAATTAAGGTTTAATCAGAGAACTTGTCTACAAAATCAGAGGGCATTGAAATTGTTCCCTTATAGGGCCACTAGACTACACCCTATTCGGAATGGGTCATAAAGTTAATCTCAATATGTAGCTATTTGCAAATTTCTTAAATAAATTTAAAAGAATTCATTTGGACAGGATGCTGACAATCTCAAACCTCTAAGGCTAGTCCCTGATCCTGAAATATGAATGCTGTGTAGCAAGGGAAGCGAAAGAAACCCAATGGTTCATAAAATAAAAGCACTCATATAAAGTTGGACAATCTGTAAATCAACTTGAGGAAAATGTTCATAGGGAAAGTATTTGGGGAGGTGGTCTACAAGACTAAAGAACTACAGGGAACATAAAATGGTAACTTTAAGAATATAGTATCACCGACTGATTATTGTTGAAATTACTATTAGGTAGCACTTCTAATTCTGTTGCTCCTGTTGTATTCATTCAAAAGTGAAATTGTTTTTAATCAAACGATCCCTGCGATATAAAATAGAGCATATATTCAGCCAAAAGATTGAAATAATACTATACCTGGGGGGTATTATCAATTATGGCAACTTTTGCAAGATCAACACCTAAAACAGTTAGATCTTTCGTGTAATTTCCCTCTGAAAATATGCACGATTCACGGAAAACTCGTCTTGATATAATCTTTCCATCTGGATCAAGAATATCTAAAAGTTGTTCAGCATAGATGCTTTGACTAGCAGTGAATATCACAATTTCAAACATTTCGGCCACTCTTCCGAGAAAAGTATGGAGGTGAGGTCTTTTTTTCACAAATACGGTATGTTCTTCCATGTTGAAAAATACAGGAAATGTGAAGTCCGAATCATCACAGTGATCCATGGTAGAGTGCACCAGTGTTTCTGCACAGAGTAAATCAAGGCATTCAAACATTGAAACATCAATTCCTTTAATGATCTTGAAAGGAAATAGTTCGATATTCACCATTAAAACATATTGAGCCAGCCGCAACAAGTTTGACGTATTGAAAAAATTAACCTTTTAAAGCCAACAAAAGTACGGCGTATTCTCTATTATCTTATCTAGGTGGGATTCACATATATTTATAAATATAACCATATAAAAATCATACAATTACTAAAATAATATGTAAGTTAATAGTTTGCACAAAGCCGGAAAGATAAAGTTTGTCTACACAGCAAATACTTACCATCTAAATCAAGTACTAGTGTTATATGTTTGTTATTTTGCTTTGTGTCTGGTGTCAAGTTAGAAGATAATATGTCCTGCTGATCTGAAAGATTTCTGATATATAACTGCGGATCAAAGCCGTCATAATCTTGATCGGGGTAAGTATTTATATCAGAAGCTGGGTCATTAGGAGTTAACTGATGGATCGCCATGTACAAGCTGGAATTATCAGCATCTACAATGTTTTCTTCAGATGGCCTGCCACTACAATCACATCCAGTATCTAAAGCATCATCCAGAAAGGGCAATGCAATGTATTCTTGCATCCAATCACAGTATAAACTTGAATCTTCACATTTATAATCAGGCAATAACACTGACTCTGTTCTACCAGCACTTCCAGAACTAAATCCATTGGATGGCCCAGAAAAACTCATGTCAGGGTAAAAGCTTGATGCATTGCACGTTTGATATCCACATGAACTTCTGCTGCCATCATCACTGTCTTCACTGTCCAATTGTGGTACATAAAGATTGTCACTTCCTACCGGGAGGGGGGAAGAGGAAACAGTTAGAAGAGCTAAGTCTCACGCGCCAAAAAACAAATAATAACAATAACAATGGAAAGAAATAAAACGTGAGCAGTTACATTTCCTTACAGAGTATACCTTCATTGTTGTAGAAATCCATTGACTCTGAAATGGGAGAATAGATTGACTCCACGTTTGATGCGAAGGGGGATGGTGTGGGTTCCTAAATATAAGATCACATTAGCATCCAAAACCAAATAATAGGTTGAACATGTCTGCATTCGGACACTTTGTTCTGAAAGTTGCCATAACCATAAAATCAACTATACAGGAAAAGGAATACAAAAACTCTGAAAATGAATTCCCTTAATGAGCTATTTCGGAAATATCCTGCTTACCATACTATCCACAGTTGAAGATTCATCTACATTTAACGGATGCATCTGCAGAAGGTTCTCTTCATTGGATGACTCATCATGGACGATTTCATCCCCTCCAAGATCCAGAATACATACTTCATCACAAACTGAAGCTGCTGCATAAAGGAAAATGAAGGTATGACCATCAAGCATACTGCTATGTGACAAGCATGGAAAGTATCTAAGGAAGGAAACTCACTCTCTCCATCTTGATTGCATGGAGTACCAGATCTTTTTTCATTATTTTGATAACCTCTGCCATGAGATAGGGGTTTCTTGGATATCATGCTTGACTTAATGCATGAATGAAGACCATTATCTTTTGAACGGTCTTTGATTGACTTGGCTTTCATTTTTAGTGATGGCATTTGATCTTGCAGGTAGGGTGTTGATCACACTATCGCAAAGAGGGCGTCCGGTATCTGATAAGCCAGAAGAAACTGCAACAATAAAGTTTCAACAGAGACAAAATTCATGAAAGCAGCAAATACACTATATTGAAGCTAAAAGGAAAACAATCAAATTGCAATTGAGCCTTTACGCATATCAATTAATACTGATGGTGTGTCGAAGAGATATTTTATCAGTTAAAGATGAAAATCCAATAGGTCCTTCAAGACTTCAATCAACTTAACTTTTCATTCATTGTAAGGATAGTTTTGATATTGTTTATTGTGAAGACATTAGTCAAGTCAATTTCCACAAGAGCTAGAGACCAAACAGACATAAAAAGGCTTACCATTGTCTTCAAAAAATACAAATGATAGAATGTTGTGGTTCGCAACGATATACTCTGAAATGAATCAAGGTTGCAGCTACTTTCACTATTTGACATGATTTACAAGAAAAACCAAAGCCAATTGTTCATATTGTTTTTTCTATCTACCTCCCCTTAAATCAAAAGGGTTAAAAAACCTCATAAGCATAAAATACTTCGAATTTTTTTTTTTATCTCAGACACACACAGACATTAAAACTTTAATTATCTCTGTTAATACACCATCGGATCTATGTATAACTATATACTCCAACAACTAGTCTTTACCTCAAGATAGTATCCCATGATTTAGTGCGCACACTATTCTTCACATACAGATGAACCATCTAATGAAGTTATACGGGTAGGGTTTCTGTTAACAAACGCAGATCTAAACTCCTATCAGTTTTTTTATCCAAACCATGCTTCGGTACTCTCAGCCCCACTCAAGAATTAAAAATTCAGTAAACTGGTAAATCAATTTTTTAGAATGCCGCGGAAGATGAGGATCTTCATGCACGAATTCTGTAATAATCAAACCAAAAAGTGCATCGATCTGAAACTCAGGTATATATATTCAACACTATACGAACCAAAAAAAATTTAAGGAAAAGAGAAAAGACTGACTGGATGGAAGAAAAAACAAACAAAAAAATATCAAGAAGTCTAACCTAGAATTCACAGACTGTCAACACTAATCATAACCCATTAACGCCCAATTTAAACGGTTAAGCAAGAATTCCAAGGGGAAACAACGTCGCAGTGCAAAAGTACAAAAATCCAAACCAGAGACAACACCCGTTTCCACGATTTACGTGGAAGATCAAAACAATCAAGAAAATCCCGAAGAAATCGCCAAGAAAAAGTCAACTCCAGCAACCATAAAACCTCCGTTCAAAACTTCACATCAAACTTCAAAATTGACTAGCAAGAACATCCAGGAAACACAAAGAATTAAGTCCGGAACTTCGAAGCATCCACAATCCAAAACCCTAGAAGCGAAAACACACCATAATCCAACGCATGGCGACAAAATTCAATTATTGCAACAATCAATAAAAAACATCCGCACAATACATACAACTACTCGAACGAAACACCAAAACATCCTAAATTGGAAATCAATCGAACTCGAAAACGACGATACTGACACATACCAATTCCGTGCCTTCAATCTCCCCTTCCCAAATCCTAATCGGAGCCTTCTCCCTCTTAAAATAATGACGCGGTTTTCTCTCTCCTGATGCGCATACTTATAAGCGGTGGTGGTGGGCGCGTAGGCTACTACTCCTTTGATAATCCTGTGCGCCTTCATATCAAATGTGTCCCTTGCAACTATGCATTACAAGTTGTACCACGAAGAGTCCTACCTTAAAGAGGACCAAGTTGACTAGAATGTACAACAATGGGAAGCGAAGATTTTGTAGGGGCGATGTAGACAATTGGAACCCGTGCTTGAATCAGGTTATCTGGCTAGCAGTTGACGGCTGGGATGCAGACTTGGGGAGTGCGGCTCAACCGATAGGAATTTGACACGTGGAATATGGGCCCGGTTTGGTGACGGACGGACACGTGCTCATTTCGTGGAAAGAAATCGGAAAGAGAGGAGTCGTGTGGAAATTGGCTGCGTTGTGGGGCTACGGTGGCGCGTGGCTGGGACGCCCCCTGATGTGGCGATGTGTGGGGTTTCGTATGCTGATGTCACCTCCTGTCCAGGTCTGGAGATGGTTTTGTTCGGTTTGATTTAGATTTAGAATGCTGAATTTGGTTGGAATTTCATTGGCAATTTCATCCCATTAAATTCCTCGTTAGAATGTACCGTGTTTATGTGAAAAGTGGATATAGAAGCAAGTCATGAATAGTAATACGAACCATCATAATTTAAAGTTGTAAAAAATTTTGTTGCAGGCAAACAAATATGGTATCTTCAGTTTAGCAAAAAAATATGGTATCTTCATATCACAATGTGCGGATGAATACTGTACAGCCACTTGCTACAACTGCACGTGCAGCTTTGATGAGAGACTATCATTATGTGATGCTTTGTGTTTTTTATGCTGTTCAACTTTTAATTTGTGATGCCTACCCATAAAATAGAACATCCACTAGACATCACAAAACTGAACACACAGAGCACAAGTATTTTAAACATCACAAAAAATTGTTCCCTTCACACTCCCTGCATATGCAGGCAGCTGCACAACATCCACATCCCACAATGTGTCCCTGGTTACATCTAAGAAATCTAACGGCTGTACAAAGTCAAGATCGTGTTATACATAAAAACCATGAGTGTGTTGATAAAATCTACTTACAATTCAAAACATTCTACTAAGTATTTAAATTATACTATTATTATATGTAGATATATATATATATTAAATCTAATAATTTTACTCAAGATTTGAAAACTATAATGAAATGGATTTAAAATGAAGAATATGAGGAGGACTAGCAAGATTTTTTATTTTCTCTTGTGTGTTTACTCGCCTCTTTAGGGAGACTTTTAGCTCCAAATGTTAATTAACTTTTAATGGAGGAGTCGTGTGTTCTAGGCTCATGATTTCGATTTGGGAGACGATGACTTTATTCTTATCATTTATGTAGGTATCGTTTTGTAATTTGTATGACTTAATTTCACACATATTTTTGCCAACACATGAGTGTCAATGTTTTCTTTTTAAAAATATATATAAGTATCCTGGATTCTAATGAATGAGACGTGCCATAATGGTAAGACATTTTATACTCCCCCGTTTTCCAAAAATTATAACGGACCCACTGTACACGCCGTTCAATGCACGTTATAAATCATTAGTAACTCAAATTTGGTACAAGTAAAAATTCTAAAAGTTCAATATTTAAAAACTACTCGATGAGACGAATCTAACAAGATCCCAATTGGCTTTAACTTGTATAACTATGATAAAACTTTAAATCAAAGTACATATGTAAATAGTACCAAATTTGCAAATGTTACAGCTAATCAAAAACGGAGGAAGTACTTTCCAACAACGTGGTTTAGTGGATCGAATTCAAAGTGCCATATTCATGCTTCACAAGACACCTCGTTTTGCTTCTTTAAGGACAATTCAATGGAATCACTTGCAAAAAGAAAGGTTACATCTTGAATGTTGATCTCTCATCAATTGGAAATCTAGGACATGCATGATTTGGTTTTGTTACTTGTCGATATTTTGGAGTTACACACAACGGCGCATTAAAAAAAAAAAAAATCAGTGATATCACAAAAGTGACGGAAACTATGTTGAAATTAAGAATTGTAGTCAAAATATAAAACCTATTGAAAAATATAATATTATAATTGATTATAGTGATATCACCACACAAAAATTCGATGGTTGCACAAAGCCAAATCAAAATAAATTAAAAAATAACTTATAATAATAATTTTATCAATTTAAATAGTGTCCGGTTACATCATACCCTTCTTACTACATCCACTTATGGACTTATGGTTACATGTTTTGGAAGTTAAATTAAGAGATATTTTTACTAGTTAAATTAAGAGATACTTTTACTGGGCTTGAATATGCAGTGTGCTACTTTGACTCGTCGGTAGGGATGGCAATTGGACCCGGTGAATCCGAGAACCGACCCGGACCCAACCCGTTTAGCTCAGTTCAGGTAATTCTTTTCGGGTCTGTGTCGGTTCTTGGGTCGGGTCCAATATATATTTTCAGGTCTGGGCCGGTTCTTGGGTCTAGGGACAGACTCGACCCGAGTGTATTATCTATTTCACTATTTTCATATTTTATTATAATGTTTTAAATAATGTACCGGAGTTTGTTGCTTTGCTCATCAGATTTGCATGTTGGATTTCCTCATTTGATTTGTATGTGTTAATTGGAAGTTGGAACACATTGTATGATTTGTATGTGTTAATTGGAAGTTGGAACAATTGTATGATTTTGCTGGTGGATTGTTATAGTGCTACTGTTATGCTTCTTTTGGTATTGTGATTAATATTTTGTTGCTGAAATTTGCTGTTTTTTTTTTTTTGAAGTTTGTTGTTGCTCAATTGCTGCTACTGTAGTGTTGTTTCGTAGCTATTTTTGTTATTGTTTTTATTTAAAAAAATATATATCGGGTCTTGGGTCGGGTCAAAAGTGTTTCTTATTATTTTCCATTAATTCTTTCGGGTCCGTGGGTCTGGGTCCGGGTCCAATCAGTTCGGTTCCGCTCGGGTCAAATGAGTAACACCTCGGGTCTGGATCGGATATTGGGTCCTAGATTTTTCTTGGTTCGGGTCCTGGATCCGGTTGGACCCGATCCATAGTCATCCCTACTCGTCGGAGGCCATAGTCACATTTGGAGGTGTTGAAGATCTTACCCCCAAAACGTATTTTGTTGGCATTGTTGACCAATGCTTCTGTGTTTTGTTTCACTGGTAGTCTGCTTGTAGTTTTTAATTTAATCCAAACAAATATACTAGTGAATTTATGTTAATTAGTTCAAATTATTTGGCTGAGTTGTCTAGCGAAAAAATTACTATTATTTGAGTTAAATTCCTTATTCCAACATGACATGCGTAGACCCGTAAATAGAACAAACAGTTCATGAACTGAGCTCGTTTCGACACGTGTTTGTTCGTTAACAGCTCGTTCGGTAAGTTAAACGAACCGAGCTCAAACACATAATTTGGGTTGTGTGTTCGTTCGTTAAGTTCGCGAACAGTTCGAAATTCTTTTTTAATGGAATATATATTATAAAAAATAAAAAATTTATTTAGTTGTTCTTTTCATTTTTCATTTTTATTCATTTCACATTTCTCTCAGAAATTATATTATAATATACATTACATTTTCACACCTAATTTAATTCTAAAACAAATAAATTTATTAATAAAATAAATGGTTTGTCAACTGAGCTCGACTAGGCTCGTGTTCGTTCGTTATTAGCTCGTTCGTAAGGTTAAACGAACAGAGCTCAAACATGAAAATTGGCTCGTTAAGATTTTTGGCTCGGTTCGTGTTCGTTCGTTAAGCTTTACGAACAGAGCTCAAATACTTGAAGCTCGGTTCGGTTCGGCTCGTTTACACATGCTAACACTTCGAACAGGAGAGTACTATTTTGTAAATGGTTGTTTTTTCTGGTGTTTGTTGGAATAAAAGAGCCAATTAATGAACACCCTAATCTTACACCATCCATTTGATGCACACACAACTGGTCTAATCTCCGCCGTCTATCAAAACCCTAATCACTATCAACGCTCTCTATATAAGCCACTGAATCGGAGTATCTGTTCAAACTTCAAACCACCGGGGCGGCTGACCAGAAAACAACGCTCACAACAACGTTCAGAAGTGAACCCTAGATCGGTACACACCCTATCTATACATTTTCTTAAATTTAATCTCATCGTTTAACTTGTTTGCGGTGATGTGTGTGGTGGATGGGTTCAAATTAAATCTCGTAATGTAATCTTATAATATGTTGTCTAATGGCGTTTTGTACTTGCAGAAGGTAAGCGACAATGGCAGTGCCACTGTTGAGCAAGAGAAGAATCAAGAAAAGAGTAAAGAAATTCAAGAGGCCACAGAGCGATCGATTTGTTTCGGTTAAGGTATAATATTGTTTTCTTTTTCTTAATTCGTTGCCCTTTTCACGTCTTTTTTTGTTTTGAACGTGGTTGTAGCCTTGAAGGGGAGCGTGATGATATTGATTTTGTCGCCCCAGTCTTAATTTGCATCTATGTATGGATGTAAAGTGGTGATTGACATTTTTATCTGACTCCTCTAATGATTATTTGATTTCTTGCGCTTTCAAATTTTTTGTACATATTCAAGTTTCCAGATGTGGTGGACATTGGAATTTCTATTAGCAAGATGAGGCGTGATGATACATACCCATACACTTATTCTGTATTTATGATGAATATTTTATCATGCACTACCATCTGATCTCTCTTGCGTTTTAGTGTTTATCTTTTCCAGTTTCTTTCATTGTTGTGTGTAGTTTAGTTTTGGTGTTCAATCTTTGAAATTTTGGTTGTGCAATTATGCAATCAATGATGAAGTTTATTACCCAATTACTGAATTCCAGTGATTATCACAAACATATTCACCATCTTTCGGCTGAGATTGCTTTTGTATAAAAGGTATCATTGACTTTATTTTATTAACTCATATTGCTTTACAAATACTAGAAGTGTCTGCCCCTTGGTATCTAATATCCATGATTCTTTTGTTTATGGGTATTTCGTTTTGAGGGCACAAATAAACCCTACAGCAGGTCTTGCGACACAGATGGTCTCAATACCTGCCGACTGTCTGTTACTATAAATCCTGCTTACAGATTTTCCGTCTTAAGGAATTTTACTTGTTCTTCTGGTGCCCTTTTAATCTGTATTTATTTTCATTTACTTTCAAATCCGTACTGTGTGAGGGTATTATGACGGATATGAGTTTGGTCTGCACCATTATTTTGGTTGAGATTTATAACAATTCAGATTCTATCATATGGTAGGCAAACTGGCGTAGACCAAAGGGTATTGATTCGAGGGTCAGGAGAAAGTTTAAGGGATCCACGTTGATGCCCAACATTGGTTATGGGTCCGACAAAAAAACTCTTCACTACCTCCCAAATGGTTTCAAGAAGTTTCTTGTGCATAATATCAAGGAGCTTGACTTGTTGATGATGCACAACAGGTTAGAACACCATTCATAGCGGACTGCTTTTTGCCTCTCTCTTACAAGCTCACTGGTTGTAAACAATTGTATAATATTGTACTATAATTTCTTGGAATTTTCTTTTCAGGACATATTGCGCAGAAATTGCTCACAATATCTCTACTAAAAAGAGAAAGGAAATCTTAGAGCGTGCGGCCCAGCTCGATGTTGTTGTCACCAACAAGCTTGCTAGGCTGCGCAGCCAGGAAGATGAATGAGCTTTTTTGGGTTAGGATTCTCTCATGCTGCTCTAAATTATGCAATGACAATTGACAACTTAGTTGCACTTTGGTGATGCCATAAGTTTGTTCATACAGTGAGGAGGCTTTTTGCCCAAAATTTATACATTAATTTCAGGTTTGATCAGTTACTTGGCATTTTTACACGTCACATGATAGTTTCGAGTTAAGCTGAATCTTGACTGGGGCCTGAGTAATGCACTACTGGGATGCCCTTGTTTGATGTATGGAGTGTGGAGAAAAAATGTCTGCAGTTGTGTTCTCAGTCACTTGGTGTATCAGATTCAGTGGCCATCCGTGAAACATGTAATTTGTCAGATGTTTAACAATGAAATTTTGAACAAGATGACTAGTTGGTCTGGAATGTGTTCCGTGAAACATGGAAAATACTTGCATCTTTGAGTATTCTTGTTTCATTAGCATAAAGATTCCACTGACCTGTAAAAAGTGGTCCTAACCCCTGGGGATGTGTTAATACATCTAAGAAATTATTCCATCGAACGAACTCCCCCCTGGATGCAGGAATAGCGACATGTACTAAATGCCCTGTCCAAGCCAAGGAACTTACGCCGAAGAGTCCTGATAAGTATTTTGTAGTTTTAACAGTTTTGAAAGGAAAAACAAAACCATATCGAAAGGTTTCAAAAGAAACACAAGAATGGGTTATCAAAAATTTTCTTTTTCTAAAAAAAAGAATAAAAGAACTTTTAAAAGTAAATCGAAATTTCTTATTTCAATTAAGAGAAGTAGAAAAATATGAATCGAGTGAAATTAAAGAAGAAGGGGATTTCACGATTAACAATCAGATAATTCACAAATCATTTTTCTCATTCTGAGAAATTTTCTCTGCAAGTTTAATCTGGCAGTGCTAAAACGCTTAACTGTACGTGCATACGTTGGGCGACAATATGTTCAATCTCCATCTCTCATTCATATGTCGTCTAACATTGTGGCATCACGTGTGGCTGGAGCAAGATCGCATGGTTTGGGAATTGCCATCGAGCATCAATGAGCATTCAAAAGCATGTACTATGTAATACTCTAAATGTCAAATATATTGATCAAGATAAAATTCATTTGGCTCAGTGATTGAGGTTTTTTCATTCTTTTGTGAGCGCTTAAACAAACTAAGCTAGCGAATCATTTGATTTGTTTACCATTATAATTAGTAAAAAAAATTACTCCATTTTTTATTAATTTATTTTTGGAACTATTTATTGCCTTATTGGTGTATGATTTTTTATTAATAGAATAAATATGAGTATTGAGTTACTCCATTAATTAATGGAACATGTATTGCAATTTAAACTTTTGAGTTGTCGATTTCAGGTTGAAGTGTATGTATTGCGTGTGTGTGCGGTCCGTCTCTAGCTGCTATCATAGACCATCTCCAACCCATTCTTCTCTTTTTCAAGAGCTACAGTATAAATTTCTATTTTTACAGGATTGCTATAGTAACATTATCTCTAACCCATTCCTCTATTTTTGCAGGATTAATGAATATTCCCTGTTTATTCCATTTTAAATTATTTTTTAAATGTTTTAAAAATTAAATTTATATTTGATAATAATTTTTCAATTTTTTATATTAATTTATGATAATACATAAATTTAAAAAAAGAAGAAGAAAGAATGCATGTGAATAGTATTCCTCTCATTTATGAGGAACACTGCAGCAACTTTCCAATTTGTAAATAGTAGGGAGGGGTTGGAGCCCCACTCTCCAAAAAATAGAGAGATGCAGTGTGGGTGTGGGTGGGATGGAGATGATGTTAGTAATTAGTACAGTACTTGATCCAACCATAAGCCCGTTATTGCTTTAACATTAGTACAGTACTTGATCCACATATGATATGATATCTATCAAGAGTGGGCCTTTCTAGTATGGGCGTGAAATCGCTTATGAGGCCCAACCATAAGCCCGTTATTGCTTTAACATTGTGCTCATAAACTCAACAGTGCTCAATTGGGCTTTGCTTTTAAATTTCTTCTACGGTATAACCGTATAGGCGCCGACCGCATCCTCTCCAGTACCATATCCTCCAGTTTCCTCCAATTCGTATTATCCTCGTATAACCACATAACACCCTTACCTTCTCGCTGGACGTTACTACTGCAGCCGATTTGATTGCTCGAAAGTCGAAACTCCAAATCCTGCTGGCAATTGGTATTATTACAGAACGGATCCAAATCTATCGACAAATCTTGGCGCGTCTTCGTCCATTTTCCGATAAACTCTGTACAAGAAGTCAGTGAGGATTCGTCGCGGCTAAGTTCAGGAAGCAGCAATGGATGCGTTAAGGAAGCAAGCAAACAAATTGAGGGATCAGGTCGCCAAGCAGCAGCAGGTTCATATTCCATTTCGCGGTGCATTCTGCGTTGACTCAAATTTGTTATAGCCTGCTGTTTAATCGACTTCTGGTTTGGTTTTGGATTTGCAGGCCGTAATTAAGCAATTCAGTGCCAGTGGCTATGAGAGCTCCGGAGCTATGGTTATTGATGAGGTTGAGATGCAGATGCATCAGCAGTTGGAGAAGCTGTATCGATCCACTCGTTCAGGACGGGTAAGGATGTAATCGGTAATCGGTATCGATCTCTGGTACTGAATGTGTTGTTTTTTTTAGCTGTCAAGATTCTTTTGATTTGGATAAATTTATGTTCTTTGTATACCTGGAAATTGTGGTTCGTGAAAAAAAGGGTTAGAACTTAGAACATCATAGATAATATTCTAAATTGTTTTGTGATTGGGGTTTGGCAATGCGTTATTGGTAGGGTTGCTACACAAGGATTACAATTAGTACTCAATCTCTTGTTTCTCGCTTCTATTCTTTCTCACCCACCCTCTCAGTGAAACGCTCACTTCACTTGTTACTCTATAGCAAATCACACACACACCCACACAGACAGAGGTAAACAGGACACAGAAGCCCCTGCATTCACTCTAGACTATAATTACCTATACCCTCCATAAGAATTAATAATGGCCACCCAACGGGATGGTCTAGACAATGGCCAGTAACTGCCTTCTAACATCTAGTAATGCTCTCCTTAGTGGCATGATGTGACATACACCTCTAAAAATGCCATCATTCTGTTGTGTTTGTACCTTTCCTTTTTGGTAAATCTCGAGGATATTTCAACAGCTAAGTTCCATGTTTAATGCAATATGTGCTCTCATTTGTTCCTTATTAAGATGCTAATCAATTGAATGTGCGATTTTATATGCCAACTTATGCTTTAATAAGAGTAAGTTAAAACCCATGCTGTTACAGTTTATTACTCCATTATTATTATTTTTTATTTAGGGTATGCCATCTTAGTCTAGGTTTCAGCTATAAATATTTATTTCTTCTTATTTTCAGGATTTTCAAAAGGAAATTATCAAAGCCGCCGAAGCATTTACCGCTATTGGGTATAAACATATAGAAGCTGGTGGGTGTATATGACTTTCATTTTGATGTGCCGTTAAAATTGTTGTTAGGAATTTAATTTTTCTAATTTTATTAGTCAAGAATCAAGATGCTTCAATGGTGGGCGGGAGCATAATATAACCAAATTAGTGAATTAATTGTGCATGTTGTTAGCCAGGAACGAAGTTGTCAGAAGATTGTTCAAAATACGGGCTTGAGAATGTTAGTGATGAAGTTCTTGGCAAGGCTTCATCTGTATATGGTGATGCACGCAAGCATGTGGAGAAGGAGCAAGAAGATTTCAACAAGTTATTGTTCACACAGGTTGGTTGAGTTGTTAACCAGAAACATCATTGCATCAAATTTTCCTATTGTTTGGATTCCAACACATATGCTCTATTTTTATTTATTTTTTATTTTTTTAAAATTTTTTTATTTCCCCTGTAGATCGTCTCACTTTTGTGCGATTCAGTCATTTATTTTTACTTCCAACATTAAAAATCTAGGCTTATGGCATATTCCGTGAATATCTCAATACTTATGGGATTTTGAGTAGTGGGAATGTGCAAAGATGCATATTGTCATCCTCATGCTACAGAAAATACTCGTTATGTGAATAATGGTATATCTTAAATGTGCTGATTACATAGAAGCCTGTATCACTTCAAATTTCTCTTTCTTCCTAGATCCTAGAACCTTTAAGGGCTATGATTACTGGTACTCCTCTGGAAGATGCTCGCCATCTTGCTCAACGATATAGTAAAATGAGACAAGAAGCTGAAGCACAGGTAATCTGAATACCTGTCTTTTTGAATACTGAACTCCAGGTTGAGTACTTGGTGCTAGTCTTGTGATTGCATCAATTCACCAAGTAAATATGTGCAGGCTGCAGAAGTTTCTAGAAGACAAGCCCGTGTGAGGGAATCTCCTATTCCTGAAAATGTGGCAAAGCTGCACACAGCTGAAACTAGGATGCAGGAAATCAAGGCAAATATGGCAGTGCTTGGAAAAGAAGCAGCAGCAGCCTTGTCCGCTGTAGAAGCACAGCAACAAAGGCTTACATTTCAGAGACTCATTGCCATGGTATGGGTATTATATATCTGGTGAAACTGATTTAGTGTTTTGGACAAAGATAATGCAAGGACTATTTGCTTTAAGCACATTTTTGTTTGCAGGTCGAAGGAGAAAGGACGTATCATGAAAGGGTTGCTACAATTCTCGGTAATATTGAAACCGAGGTGTGTATTTTCCTCAACTCATATTTCAGTGCATGTGTTTTACTATTCTGCTGATGCAAGAATCTGTAATTTGGTGTTTAGATTGTCTCGGAGAAACAACGGAAAGAAGCAGCTCCTCCTGTGTTTCCTCTCACACACACTACAGAGAAAACAAAATATTTTCTAGCCGAGGTATGCAAAAGTTGAAGATCACATTGTTGAGGAATTCCTTCAATGACCTTTATGTTAAATGTAACACTATTTTAACCGCCCTTCACTCTTTCAATGCCATCCGAATGATGTTATTGCCTTTTGTTCCATTAAGGGCTGAAGTAGCGTTTGCTGACATTTTTATGTAACACTGTCATTTTTTTGTTAACTATCACCTTCTTTTTTTTTTTTTTTTTTTTTCCTGCCTCTGAAATGTT
This sequence comes from Hygrophila difformis, assembly GCA_030278955.1. Taxonomy (NCBI): domain Eukaryota; kingdom Viridiplantae; phylum Streptophyta; class Magnoliopsida; order Lamiales; family Acanthaceae; genus Hygrophila; species Hygrophila difformis. The sequence goes on along the minus strand of JAOANR010000009.1, from coordinate 35,165,285 downwards.
ATATTACACATAGTCCACTACCCTCTCCCATTCTTTTGAAGGTCATAGATCTTATAATGCTATCCAAATAATCAATCATCTGACAATTACTAAAATTTTGCAGGCAATGCATGCTTATGATGCTGAAAACGATAAGGAACTAAGCCTGACAGTTGGAGACTATGTTGTTGTTCGAAAGGTTTGTTCTTAGCTTTCTTGCATCACATGCTTTCTATCTCTCTTCCTTATGTCAAAATTCAAATACATATGGTTTGTTGCCATTTTTTCCTCCTGTCAAGCCATAAATTAATATCTTATCCGACATGTCAGGTGAGCCCAAGTGGATGGTCTGAAGGAGAGTGCAGAGGAAGAGCAGGATGGTTCCCAACAGCATATGTTGAGAGACGGCAGTCGATCCCCTCATACTATGCTGCAAACTACAGTGCAACCGAAGTTCATTAATTGATTATAGGTTCCTTTATGTTCTCCTTCATATGGTTGATGCATTTGTCTCTATCCCCCTCTAATCGAATTCGCTGAAGCTATTGCTTCCTTGTATGCAACGTGGTCTGTCTAGTAGTATTCAGCAGTGACTGAGGATGTGTGTATCATCACTGTATGTCTGTCTTTTCTGTATACTAAGACTGTTTGTGACAACTTTGATACCATTACTTATATTTGTAGCTACCACATTTTTCTTGCGTCTGTTTCAGTCCCCTGGCTTTGTGATTCTATTTTTGCTGCTAATGATTGGAGCCACTAACTTAGTTAATTGTTTGTACTTTGTAGCTCAGCTCCATTAAGTAAATGTCGTCAAGCCAAGTAGAAATGAGCAAATTTCTGAAAAGATCCCTACTTATGTATTAAGTTGGCAACCCTTCAAAATTTTATGACATATCTGTTGGCAATGGGACGAGGACATGGTTCTTATTCAAGAAGCAATGTCTGAAAAAGGAGCAAATTTTAACCAATAAACCAGTTCATCTCGAATGATGTTTTCTCATACAACTATAGATCATTGCAACTCTCCCATCTAAAACATTTAACTCATTAACAAACCTATTTATGCTAAAAAATATTCGTCAGATGTTGTAATTGTACTTGTCTCTATTTCTCAACATCATAATGTCAGAGAACTTACAGTCATTGATTAAAAAAAAAGACGGTTCTCTTTCAACTAGTTCCTGCGAATCATTAATTACACCTCATGTCATCCCCCAAATTGTTCAAAAACATTTAAAAATGCATTCAAGATTCCAAAAAAGCACAAAAGTAGTGAAAGATTGCAAGTTACAAGGTCAATTTTAAACAATTGATTTCTATTATTGCAAGTTTGCAACATGTCAAACTTCATGTATTCAAACAATTAATGCTCCGATAATATATTTTGTATAATCTCCGGTTATATATACAAATCTAAATAATTGAATTTTCTCACCAACGATACTAAAAATAAAAAAAAATAAACATCTAGGTGTATATAAGTTAGAAAATTAATGATTGATCAATGATCTAGAAATTGAAACTGAAATAGAAATGATCTAGAAAAATTCAAATGTTCAAATTTGCGTAATCACTTTTCGTGTAAGTTGAGAAAAAAAATTCAAATTATGCTGTAAGAAGAATTTAATATAAATGTCATATTTCCAGAAATATTGAATGTAATACTTCCTCCGTTTTTTTTGTTAGCTACATTTAACAAATGATTACTGTTCACTTATATATTTTGACTTAGAGATTTATCATGGTTATACAAGTTAAAATATAGTCATGTGTGATCTTGTTAGATTCGTCTCGTCTCGTACATTTTAAATATCGAACTTTTAGAATTCTTTACATGTACCGAATTCGAGTTATTAATGATTTAAAATGTGCATTGGACTGCATGCTGGGTGGGTCCGTAGGTATCTTTAAACTAATTGCGGGGCCCTAAACTTGGACAGTTGTATTTTCGTCCATGTGAACAATGGGAATTGATTCGAGTACTTCTATTACAGGTAAAGAATCAAGATTTAATTAGAAATAATTCAGTCAACTATAATAGAATAATTAATCAATTGTTTCCCCATGTTGTTACACATGTAATGACATGTTGTTGTCATATATCCCTGACGACTTACAAAAGTCACAACAATTGAAAATTCAATACAATGCAGAGCTCGACGACACATATACCTTAATATTATATTCAAATTAAAATTTTATTTTCAATAATTCTCAATTTCTCATCCCAAAAAAGAACAATATATGAATACATTAAGTCACATATTTAGCTTATTCTTTAATTACGAGTACAAGGCACACCAATTATATGCATGGTACGTGTACGTGTGTGATATCGTCGTATTCGTATCAGAAATGAATACTCTCTCCGTAATTTAATGATGTTAACATCCCATGTTTTTACGTAATCCAATGCAAATGTTTAACGATTAATATCTCAAATTGTATAAAAGTAAAAATTATAAAAGTTTAATATTATTTTAAAACTATGTGATTAGACGAATCTAACATCTCATTTGACTATATTTTATCTTATGTAATTGTGTTAAAATGTCAAATTAAAATTACTCAATGAATAATGTTTACTATGCAAATGTTAACAGGGAGTATAATATTGTATCTTTACACACCAAATTCAACTTAAATTTATTAATTGCTTATGTCAGTCGATAGGATTTAAATTCTAAAGTTCAAAAATAAAAGATTAAGTTAACTAATCAAGCCCAATCTCTCATTATATTTTATATTCATATTAATTCTGAATTAGTACATTTTTGGAACAACGGTAAGATAATGCTTCATTGGTTGCCTGCATTTTACGACGTTATTATATTACTACGAATGTAGAATATATATATATATATATATATATATATATATATATATAAATGAGTTTGAACACTTCTAAAGTATATCTACTTTGAAATTTTGTCCGAGAAAATAATAATACATCAAAGGATTAGTTCGAAAGCCTGAAACGACAAAGGCGATTTTCGTTTTCTA
>JAOANR010000009.1:35081497-35161800 GCA_030278955.1 Hygrophila difformis | reverse complement strand
ATAGATTCAGAGTATTCTAAACCGCCAGTAAATTTTGTAGATAAGGAGGCGACTAATATAATATAATTACGTAACTGTAAATACTGGGCATTAAGTTAGCCATATGCATGTATTAACATCAAAACTAAGAAGCATCCACGTCTTCCCAATTAGTGACGTGGAGGAGTGACTGCCCACAAAATACTTTTGTCAATTGGAGGGAAAAAAAGGGAATAAATGCCCAATTAGTTCTTTTGTAACACTCCGAATTTGATAACCCAGGCCGGGATGTCAACCACACCTCCCTAGCAAGACACGGATTCTCCGAGCTTGCTAAAGAGATGCAAGGCTATAGGTATTGCAAAGAGATATAAAAACAAGTCCGGAATTTAGTTAAAAATAATAATAAGTATCATCCACACATATAGTAGTAATAATAATATGTCGCAGCGGAAAATGTAAAGTGGGCCGACATAGCCAAAACTCGGGATTTACATGCCCGATATGCAAGTATCATAAAAGCGATAAACAATGTTTAATAATTCCATCCCCCAATGCACATGCTATGCATTATCTCCGTACTCTGAAAGGAAGAGAAAAACAACAATTTTATCAGTATATAAAATACTGAGTAAGTCGATCCTAACATAGCAATAGGGGTTTAATTAATTAATTAAGTTTACTCCTAGGCATGCATTCAAGAATATTCTATTTTCCAATTTAAAAATAATTGATTTAATCGTATACTTGAACATGCATTTAATTCATAAATAATAATTTAACATGTTATAAAATTTAAGACATAAATTTAAATGCAAAATTTAAAGACAAGAATAAATAAATAAATACATAAAAGTATTAAATCTTTTAATCTTTCCCGTTACGTCCCGTTTCTCAATATTTAGTGTAGCCGGTCATCCGGCGGCCGTAGCCGTTTCGTATTTCCAGTATCTCAAGTATTTCCAAGTATCTCACGATTGCATCGCAATCTCATCAAGTGTAGCCGGTCATCCAGCGGCCGCAGCCGTATCTGCCATACACCAAACACTCCGGAGCCTCGAAAAATCCATACGGATAATCCCGAGGGTGTAGACCATGTATCTCCCGCCATTTGGCGTAATATCTCATATAATTTCTCTCGTCCATTATAGGCCCGAAGAGAAAGGCAAGAGGGGCACCCTGCAGAGCACTCACCCTCCGCCAAGTATCTCATATGTTTCAATTTAGTGTAACGGGATTTTTCAAAAGTATAGATGTATCGTATTTCAAGGTCTCGACCGTTTGTTTCGAAATTTCAAAATCTCTTCGGTTTAAAATCATTCGGCGTCACAGTTTACGCCTTTTTAATTTAAAAATTCGTTTCAAGTCCAAAAATTCTGAAATTTTCACGGAATATCAAAAACACCCTAACGAACAACTTTTGTGTTTTAACGATTTCAAAATAAGTTGAAAAACATGTCAAAAATCGAGTTTATTGCACATCATGTACACTGTCAGGATTCAGGATTACCACAGTTTAGAAAATCGGCGTTTTGACATATCTAATGGACTCAAAAAATTCTGACATTTTATATGCACATACTAGACATAATTATTTACAACTTTCATTTAGATTGCAAAGATCAAATCGGGCTAGAAAATATAGAAACGGGGTGATCAAGTTCGGACATCACCACTGTCAGTTTTTCGAAAATGTTTTTCAAGGCAGTTTATGTTTGGATCGTTTTGGGGTAGCAAACATTGATGAAAATGGCTGAAATTTTTACACAACCTAGATTAATGTGTTAGGAACAAAAGTCTAGTTTTGAGTTTCTCGGATTGGATTCTCCAAATATGATTTTTAATCAGATTTCAAAAATTGCGCAAGATAGGGTTTTTAGGTTCGGTTTTTACGTTTCATTACAACGTGACTAAATCGGACGCCCCTAAGCCACCCGTATTGATATGAAAGGCATCAACTTACTGTGGTAAGGTGTTTGGTCATCCTCGGGTCGCTCGGCTCGTCCCAATTCACTACGAACGGATCTCCTCACGCCAAGCTTCCAACTTTGGCCACGATTTCGAATCGGAAGAAGAAATCCAATGTTAGATCGAGTTTTTGGGTTCGAAAACTTAAATGAAAACCTATGAATGACTTACCCAAGTCTGGAGTACTAGAGACCTTGTGTTCCACGCCTCCTCCGTCGGTTTTCGTCGCCGGAAAGTGATCGGAAAGTTCGAAGTCGGTGATTTCGGGTGTTGGAAGAACTGGGAGATTTGGGAGAGACAATGGGGCTGCTAGGGTTTGGGATTTCGAAAATAATGAGTCCCAAGACCCCTAGAGCCGACCATATACACCTTCCTTCGCTCGGGATTGAGTTTCCAAAGTCGGGGGGGTCGAAATATGGCAAGAAATCGCCGAAAACGCGTGAATGGCCAGATTCTGTGGTGCTACGCGGTGGTGGCGCGCTGGTAGGCCAAACACCGCGCGGCCAGCGTGCGGCCTCCGCCTGGACCTCGGTCCGGGCGGGTCCGTGCGATCCGATCCGTCGGGTCTTTTCCTCCTCTCTTTCGGGTTTCTATTCTTCTGTGTTTTCGGCTCGACTTTCCGGGATCTTTTCGGATTATGATTCCTACCCTAATTTTTATTCCGACTTAAATTGATTTCATGTTTGAAATCTTAGGTCCGTTGGTCTTGGGTTTTCTTTCGACTTCCGCGCATTTTCGATTTTACGGGTTCTCGGAAACAAGACCTCTTTTCTCCTCGGATTAAATTCTTATTTTATATCCTAAAATTAACGGGTATTACAATCTACCCCCCTTAAGAATCAACTTCGTCCTCGAAGTTGTGCTTTATCATCTCGCGAGTTCGGGAATTGTTTGATTCAGTGATTGTATTATTGTGTGTTGTTGTTTGTTATTATTTGACTGTACCCAGAATTGAAATTTTCAAGTTGCCTACGTACCCCGTGAAGGGATCAAGTCATTAAGTAGTTCAAAATAATTTGAATTTGTTTATTTGGGGTGCAAAATATTCGGGCCATTACATCCCCCCCCCCTCTTAAGATTACAGTTATGTCCCCATAACTGTGGTTGCATTGTCTTGGAATAGGATCGGGTAACGTCCTTTCATGTCTGCTTCCAGTTCCCATGTCGCCGTCTCGGTTTCGTGGTTAGACCAAAGAACCTTGACCATCTTCACGGTCTTATTTCTTGTGACTCTCTCCTTCACGTCGAGTATTCGTACCGGGAATTCCTCGTAGCTCAGGTCATCATCCAATTCAATCTCTTCCAGTTGGAGTACATGGGTCGGATCGTGTATGTACTTTTTCAATTGTGAGACATGGAACACATCGTGGACACGAGCGAATTGTGGCGGCAATGCAAGCCGATATGCTAGGTTTCCCACTCTTTCTAGGATCTCGTACGGTCCTATGTATCGTGGACTCAACTTTCCTCGCTTGCCAAAGCGCATCACCCCCTTCATCGGTGATACCTTCAGCATGACCTTATCGCCGATTTAAAATTCCAAGTCTTGTCGTCTCACATCGGCATAGCTCTTTTGCCGGTCCTGAGTGGCTCTCATCTTTCCTTGGATTATTTTGATTTGTTGAGCCATGTCCTAACAAGTTGCGGTCCGACTTCCATAGTCCTATTGTTCTCTTCCCAGCTCAATGGGCTTCGGCACTTGCGTCCATACAGTGCCTCGAAAGGTGCCATGCCTATGCTAGCGTGGTAACCATTGTTGTAGGAAAATTTGATTAGTGGTAAGTGATCTTCCCAACTTCCCTTAAACTCTAGTACACATGCCCTCAGCATGTCTTCTAACGTTTGGATCGTTCTCTCTGTTTGTCCATCCGTCATGGGGTGGAACGCGGTACTCATCTTTATTTTCGTACCGAAGGCTTCTTGTAGCTTTGTCCAGAAGTGAGAGACAAATCTACTGTCTCTGTCCGAGATGATGTCATGTGGTACTCCATGCCGCCGTACCACATTGTCGACGTACGCCTTTGCCAATTGGTCCATGGACCAAGTATCCTTCATTGGGATGAATATGGCAGCTTTTGTCAACCTATCCATGATCACCCAGATTTTATTCATCCCTTTCGGTGAACGTGGTAATCCTGACACGAAATCCATTGAAATGCTATCCCATTTCCAACTCGGGATTTCCAATGGTTGCATTAGCCCTAGGGGTTTTTGACGTACTGCCTTGATCTTCTGGCAGGTAAGGCATCTTGCTACAAATTCGGCTACCTCTCTTTTCATGTTCGACCACCAATAATTCTTCTTCAAGTCTTTGTACAGCTTGTCTCCTCCGGGATGGACCGAGTATGGAGTATTGTGGCCTTCTTCCATCACTTTTTGCTTTAGGTCCTCGCATTTTCGTGGTATGCACCACCTTCCCTTGAAGCGGATGCTTCGGTCCTCATGAATTTTAAAATCCATTGCCTTTCCTTCGGCAATGCTTTTTCTAACCCCTTCCAACTTCTCATCACTCGGTTGGGCGAGTCGTATTTCGTCGAATATGGTAGATCCCACTACCATCGCGTTGACGACTTCGTTTACTGTGCCGGAATGCACCAATTCTAGACTCAATTTTGCTAAGTCTTGGTACAATTCAGCCGGTATCACGAGTGAATTCGCTACGTGTTGAGTCTTTCGACTCAGGGCATCGGCTACAATGTTGGCTTTCCCTTCGTGGTAAGCAATCTCCAGGTCATCATCCTTGATTAATTCCAACCATCTTCTCTGCCTCAGATTCAGCTCTTTTTGCGTGAATATGTACTTGAGGCTCTTATGGTCGGTGAACATCCGACACTTTCGCCCATAGAGATAGTGTCTCCTTATCTTTAAGGCGAACACGACTGCGGCTAGTTCTAAGTCGTGCGGTAGTTTTCTTTGTGTGGTTTTAGTTGACGCGATGCGTATGCTATGACTCTTTGATCTTGCATTAACACGCATCACAGTCCTTCTTTCAAGGCGTCGTTGTACACCTCGAAGTCACCATCCTCCGAAGGTAACGCCAATACTGGCGCTGTGGTAAGTCGCTTCTTTATATCTTGGAACGCGGACTCACATTCGCCGGTCCATTCGTATTTCACCCCTTTCTTTAACAGCTGGGTTAGCGGGCGTGCGATTTTTTGAGAAGTTCTTTACAAAAAGCCTATAGTATCCTGCCAGTCCAAGGAAACTTCTTATCTCTGTTGGACTCTTCGGCGGTGCCCACTCGGTCACTGCCGAGATCTTTGCCGAATCCACTGCCACTCCGTTGGCGGATACTATATGCCCAAGAAAGGCCACTTCTTTTAACCAGAAGTCGCATTTGGATAGCTTGCCATACAGTTGATTTTCTCGTAAGATCCCTAACACTTTGTGTAAGTGCTCGGAATGTTCTTCTTCACTTTTCGAGTAGATCAAGATGTCATCTATGAACACCACCACGCATTGATCTAATAATGCTCGAAAACGTTGTTCATGAGATTCATGAACATCGCTGGGGCGTTCGTTAGTCCGAATGATAGCACCGTGAACTCGTAGTGTCCGTAACGAGTCCTGAACGCCGTCTTTGGGATGCCCTTTTCGGCGATCCTCAACTAATGATATCCAGATCGCATGTCGATCTTTGAGAATACTGAAGCTCCCTTCAGTTGGTCGAATAAATCTTCGATCCTGGGCAATGGGTACTTGTTCTTAACGGTAACTTGACTAAGTTCTCTATAGTCGATGCATAGTCGTAGACCTCCGTTCTTCTTCTTAACAAATAAGACCGGGGCTCCCCATGGAGACGTGCTCGGCCTTATGTATCCTTTCTCCAACAACTCCTCGAGTTGTTCCTTTAGTTCCTTCATTTCCAGTGGCGCCATGCGGTAAGGGGCTTTCGAAACAGGTTCCGTTCCCGGAATGAGATCTATAGTGAATTCAAGATCTCTCTCGGGTGGCATGCCGGGAACGTTTTCAGGAAATACATCCGGGTATTCTCTCACCACCGGAATGTCATCTACCTTGACTCCTTCAGCCTCAAGGTTATGTATGTAGCACGCATGTAACGCGTAACCCTTACACATTAAGCTACATAATTTGAAGGCGTTAACTATCTTGTTAGACTTCTTAGGGGGCTGAGAGTAAAAGATAACTCTCCTCCCTCTGCTCTTCGACAACGTGATCTTTTGTTTTTGGCATTCGATCACGGCCTTATATTTGGTTAACCAATCCATTCCTAGTATGACGTCGAAATCCCTTAAATCGAATTCTACCAAGTTCGCGAAAAACTCTACGTTCTTTATAACTATCGGAATTCCGTTATAGCGCTTAGAGCATGAGACTACTTCTCCTGACGGTAGTTGAATTCCTAAGTTAATCAGCTCGCACTTAGGTAGATCTAGTTCAGGTAAGACTCTTGATGATATTATTGAACAACTAGCTCCTGAGTCAAACAGAACTTTAAGGGGTGTACTTAAGACATGGAACGTACCTCCCATTACGTCTCCCTGCATAGGCACATCCGCCTCGTTGATGACATTCAACCGCCCCATTGGACGTCCCTGATTGCCTTGCTGATCCCGGTTCGGGTTCTGGTTCTGTGGGGGACGTTGATTTTGATTGAAGTTCTGGTTTTGAGGGGGTCTATACCCCTGGTTGTTTCCATTCCGCCCATCTTGATTGTGAGGCGGCGCTGGCCCCGTGCCTAAGTCTTCCCTCTTGGTGATGTTTTCCAGTCGAGTGCGGCACTCGTTCACCCAGTGGCCATTGCGACCACACCGGTAGCATGCGCCCTGTTGGGGGCATCCCCTGGCCAAGTGGGGCCTGCCACATCTCAGGCATGGTGGCACCGGGTTACCCTGGAAAAAGACTCTCCCATCATTTCCCCCATTGTAGTTCGGAGGGGGCCTATTCAAGCCTCCCCGAAGGTTGTCTCCCCCAGAATTGTTACCGGATCGGTTATCCCTATTCCTCTTATCTTGTCCCTGAGATGCCCGAGTGGGCTCTCCACTCACTTTCCTCTTCATTTTTTTGCACCCTTGCAACAGCTATCGCGCGATCATAAACCGCTTGCAGGTCCGGGTAGTGGACGCCAATGATCAATTCCCGTATGGTCAAATTCAGTCCCATTTCAAAATTTTTTGCCTTTTCCACGTCTGTCGGCACGAGTCTTGGTGTGATATGCACCAACTCCTTGAAACGGGCGTAGTATTCCTGTACAGTTTGACCTCCTTGCTTCAACGAGAGGAACTCCTCGTACATCGCCGCCTTTGTGCTCATGGGATAAAATCGATCCCTGAGCATTCCCATGCATTCCTCCCACGAGTAGGGTTCCTCGTCCTCAGTTAACTTGTCTTGCATGGCACGCCACCATTCGTCCGCCTCAGCTCCGAGGTAGTATGATGCCATGTGCACCTTCTCGCCAACAGGGCACCTCACAGCGTTTAGTAATTTGTCGAATGTTCGGATCCATTCCTCGAGTTTAGCCGGGTCTTCTTCACCGGCGTAGCGCAGAGGGTGATATGAGTTTACCATAGCTAGGTAGTTAATGCGGGCCTCGGGTGGAGGTACCGCAGCTGCTTGCCCCTGGTTCACATGTGCGTTCCCTATCGCAATGAGAACCTCTTCCAGAGTGCGCAGACGAGCGTCCATGTTTGGCATGGGATTTGCTGGCTCCTCCTGAGCGTGCACTCCCTCGTTGGGTATAGGCATGTCTTGTTGCCCAGGTGTTTCGTTGGTATTGGGAGTAAAGGGCTGGGCGCGTGGTCTTCCTCTCGGTGCCATGCTGTTGCAAGAACAAGAGATTTTAGATGTCTTGTTGAAGTGTTATATAATACTTGCGATGTGATTTGAATAAAGGGTTGTATTAACAGGTATTAATCTATTGGAACATGTTAGCAGAGGTTGCTTAGAGTTTAGTGTAGTATTTGTTGTTGGAGGTTGTTTACTACTCGCTGTTTTTGCTTTTCGTTTTCGTTTTCTCTCTCTCTCTTTTTTTTTGGCGTGAACAGTACCCTGTTCAGGGGTTTTTTTTTCAGACCCTAGGGTCTAGGGTTCAGGGTTTAGGGTTAGAGATACCCTGGTTTGATGATTATCTCCATATAATATATACTTATATATTTATGTTGTTTATTTGTTAATACTTGTATTTTTGTTTGGTTGGGCATCCATAAGGTAATTAGATAAAATTTAAGGAGTAATTTAAATATATATTTGTATAAAATAGATGCTTGTAAATTTATTACTCAAGAGAAAAAATTTTATTCGGTTACAAGCATTCGAAATAGAAATAATAATAGTGCATCGGTATGGATCTCTAAGTCTAGAGTGTATAGGTAGGTGCATCCTCGATGGGATCGTCCTCGTCACTTGATACGTCAATGGGGGTGGGTGTTCCAACAGGCGAGGGGCTCGGAGGGAATACGTCAGCCTCTAGGCCCAGCAGTTCCGCTCCTAAGTGACCTACTTGCATCATCAGTTCGTTATCTTTGTCTTGAAGCGCCACCACTTGGGTTTGGAGTTCGGCGACTTGGGCCTTTAGTTGGGTTATTTCATGATGGTCAGTTTCCCTAAGATGTCCGAGATGAGCCATGTTAGCCTCGAGTTGTTGTACCCGAGTCTTGAAATAATTGACATGTTGTTGTGACTCGAGGTACGCGTAAGCCAGTTTCATCATCAGATTGATCATGTTCGTGTTGGGTTCGGCCATCTAATGTCAAACAAGAGGTTAGAGTTAGCACATGTTTCGAGCAAAGTCAAGATATGCAGGAATTTAAATCTACATGAATATGCATATGCTTTCCCCCCGATAAAATTTATTTAATGTGTTTTTAATTTAAATTTAACCATGGATTTAAAAAAAAGTTGGGCCTCTATATTGGCCAAAATGATTGGGCTCATCATAAAAAAATTTAGGTTAAGGTAATTAATCTTTTAGGCTCAAAATATTATACTAAGTAAATAGAAAATTTTGGGCTAAGAAAATCATTATACTAGTAGTCTAAAAATAAATTTAAAAATAATACTTAGTTTAAAATAATGGTTTAAAAGTAATAATAGTAGTTTTAAAATATTCCGGGCTTTGATACCAACTTGTAACACCACGGATTTGATAACCCAGGCCGGGATGTCACCGCCACACCTCCCTAGCAAGACACGGATTCTCCAAGCTTGCTAAAGAGATGCAAGGCTATAGGTATTGCAAAGAGATTTAAAAACAAGTCCAGAATTCAATTAAAAATAATAATAAGTATCATCCACACATATAGTAGTAATAATAATATGTCGCAGCGGAAAATGTAAAGTGGGCCGACATGGCCAAAACTCGGGATTTACATGCCCGATATGCAAGTATCATAAAAAGCGATAAACAATGTTTAATAATTCCATCCCCCAATGCACATGCTATGCATTATCTCCGTACTCTGAAAGGAAGAGAAAAACAACAATTTTATCAGTATATAAAATACTGAGTAAGCCGATCCTAACATAGCAATAAAGGGGTTTAATTAAGTAATTAAGTTTAATCCTAGGCATGCATTCAAGAATATTCTATTTTCCAATTTAAAAATAATTGATTTAATCGTATACTTGAACATGCATTTAATTCATAAATAATAATTTAACATGTTATAAAATATAAGACATAAATTTAAATGCAAAATTTAAAGAAAAGAATAAATAAATAAATACATAAAAGTATTAAATCTTTTAATCTTTCCCGTTACGTCCCGTTTCTCAATATTTAGTGTAGCCGGTCATCCGGCGGCCGCAGCCATTTCGTATTTCCAGTATCTCAAGTATTTCCAAGTATCTCACGATTGCATCGCAATCTCATCAAGTGTAGCCGGTCATCCGGCGGCCGCAGCCGTATCTGCCATACACCAAACACTCCGGAGCCTCGAGAAACCCATACGGATAATCCCGAGGGTGTAGGCCATGTATCTCCCGCCATTTGGCATAATATCTCATCTAATTTCTCTCGTCCATTATAGGCCCGAAGAGAAAGGCAAGAGGGGCACCCTGCAGAGCACTCACCCTCCGCCAAGTATCTCATATGTTTCAATTTAGTGTAACGGGATTTTTCAAAAGTATAGATATATCGTCTTTCAAGGTCTCGACCGTTTGTTTCGAAATTTCAAAATCTCTTCGGTTTAAAATCATTTGGCGTCACAGTTTACGCTTTTTTAATTTAAAAATTCGTTTCAAGTCCAAAAATTCTGAAATTTTCACGGTATATCAAAAACACCCTAACGAACAACTTTCGTGTTTTAACGATTTCAAAATAAGTTGAGGAAACATGTCAAAAATCGAGTTTATTGCACATCATGTACACTGTCAGGATTCAGGATTACCACAGTTTAGAAAATCGGCGTTTTGACATAACAAATGGACTCCAAAAATTCTGATATTTTATATGCACATACTAGACATAATTATCTACAACTTTCATTTAGATTGCAAAGATCAAATCGGACTAAAAAATATAGAAACGGGGTCATCAAGTTCGGACATCACCACTGTCAGTTTTTCGAAAACTTTTTTCAAGGCAGTTTCTGTTCGGATCGTTTTGGGGTACTAAACGTTGATGAAAATGGCTGAAATTTTTTACATAACCTAGATTAATGTGTTAGGAACAAAAGTCTAGTTTTGAGTTTCTCGGATTGGATTCTCCAAATATGAGTTTTAATCGGATTTCAGAAATTGCGCAAGATAGGGTTTTTAGGTTCGGTTTTTACGTTTCATTACAACGTGATTAAATCGGACGCCCCTAAGCCACCCGTATTCATATGCAAGGCATCAACTTACTGTGGTAAGGTGTTTGGTCGTCCTCGGGTCGCTCGGCTCGTCCCAATTCACTACGAACGGATCTCCTCACGCCAAGCTTCCAACTTTGGCCACGATTCCGAATCGGAAGAAGAAATCCAATGTTAGATCGAGTTTTCGGGTTCGAAAACTTAAATGAAAACCTATGAACGACTTACCCAAGTCTGGAGTACTAGAGACCTTGTGTTCCACGCCTCCTCCTCGGTTTTCGTCGCCGGAAAGTGATCGGAAAGTTCGAAGTCGGTGATTTCGGGTGTTGGAAGAACTTGGGAGATTTGGGAGAGACAATGGGGCTACTAGGGTTTGGGATTTCGAAAATAATGAGTCCCAAGACCCCTAGAGCCGACCATATACACATTCCTTCGCTCGGGATTGAGTTTCCAAAGTCGGGGGGTCGAAATATGGCAAGAAATCGCCGAAAACGCGTGAATGGCCGGATTCTGTGGTGCCACGCGGTGGTGGCGCGCTGGTAGGCCAAACACCGCGCGGCCTCCGCCAGGACCTCGGTCCGGGCGGGTCCGTGCGATCCGATCCGTCGGGTCTTTTCCTCCTCTCTTTCGGGTTTCTATCCTTCCGTGTTTTCGGCTCGACTTTCCGGGATCTTTTCGGATTATGATTCCTACCCTAATTTTTATTCCGACTTAAATTGATTTCATGTTTGAAATCTTAGGTCCGTCGGTCTTGGGTTTTCTTTCCACTTCCGTGCATTTTCGATTTTACGGGTTCTCGGAAACAAGACCTCTTTTCTCCTCGGATTAAATTCTTATTTTATATCCTAAAATTAACGGGTATTACATCTTTTTCTTTCCTTTTTGGCCAAATCAGTCCTTTATCTATTTTTATACCCAATTAGTCCTCTACCTTTTGCCTTAATGTCCAATTTAGTCATTTTTGTATAAAATAATTTCTACTTGACACTCTTTTATATTAAATTGACCACCAACCTTTTAAACTATTTTATTTTAACCCCAAAACTTTAATTTTTGATTTTTATTAATCCATACATCAAATAAATGCCCAACATGCTTCCGTAAGAAAAATTAAACAAAAACTTCATACCTCGGGTTTGACCGTCTTGTTGTCGGGTCTTCCGAGCTCGGGATTTTACGGACTCCTTCCAACCACACGACCGCAACCAATGGTTCACCAGCTCTGGGCTCCTTCAGCAACAATCAGCACAGTCCTATTTCGTTTTCTACCTTAGGACGTAGCGAGGTTTGGGGCAAAAGACTTTAATTCTAATTTTGGAAGATTATAGATATAGGAAGCCTGGATTTTATTGAAGAAATATTAAAAATATTATTCAAACATATTTTCCCCTAATGGAGAAGACAATCACTTAGCTCCTCATGGCAGATGATACTAGTGTAATACCCGAGAAATCAACATCGGTTATTAAATCCAAAAATTAATTGGATTTAACTATCGCAACCGAAATAATCCCGAGAGAGCGGAATTAAATATTTCCGGTCGAGAGCAACTCGAAGAGAGTTATCGGATTATCCAACAATCGTGGATAATTCATATTATGATTTTTAAGAAATTTAAAAATCATAATAAAAAAAAAAAAAAAATCGCAGCCTGGAGTGGCGCGGTGGCCGCGCGGTGGCGCGCCACCAGCGCGCCACCTCCAGTAGGCAGCGTTTCAAACGCTGCTTACGCGTTTTGGCTCGGATTTTTGCATTTAGTTCGATCTTGATGCTTTGAACCTATCTCAACCCCTTCCCAGATGTTTATGAGTGTATTAAGACTCCTTTTGGATGAATTTAGAAGCTTCTAGAGCCTCTACTTAGTTGAGATGAGGGAAGTTCATGCACTAGTTTAGTGTTGGGGGATGGATGAAGTTGGTGGGAGTAATGGAGGGAATTGAAGGCACCAATTTCGAGTTTGACTGCAGTAAAACCTCCCTCCTTTCCCTAGACCTTAATGACTGCTTTTGGGAGTCTTAATCCAAGCTTTAATCTTCCCACAAACCCCACAAACCAACCCACATTCAACCATCCGAAATTTGAAGTTCTAAGTGGAGAGTTTGTGAGTTGTGAGGGTGTTCTTCTAGGAAGCAGCATTGTGGACGAGTTGCAAGCCATCCAAACCCTTCATCCCTAGGTAAGGAAGGTTCTCGTTCATTTCCTTTGGTTTTGGGTTCGGATTTCATGCCTTAACTCTAAGGATTTGCCCAATCAACCCAAAATAGGATTCATTCGGTAGATCTTGGAAGTGAGAGGCTGTTCCGGACGAATTTGGGAGTACAACCAAGGAGGATTTCGACACTACACTCTTGAGAAGTAAGTTAGTGTTGTGCATCTCGAATTTTAGAGCTTTTGGTTGAGTATTCATTGAGTTGTAGTTCGATTTTCATCATATGCCAAAACTGTCTTCTAGGGTTTCTTCCAAGTAGATTTTATTGTTGTGCATTTCTCGCCTAGATCCTTTCGTTTTTGGAAGAACTTTTCTAAATGAAAAATGTTCCTAACACTCTAAAGATGATTTCTGTAAATATTCATAATATTTGGACTTGATTTGATCGTCGAAAAATCATCTGGTATTTCTGAAGTATATGATGACAGATTTCGTTTCATAGTATGTTCAGTTTTGTAGTCCGTATTACTCCTAGCTACGATTGTTTTTGATGGTTAGTTTCTTCATGAAAATTGTTCATCTATGTGCCTAGTTTATTCCTGTGAAATTTCAGAATTTTTGGATCACCCTTCGAATTGTTATGGATTTTTAAGTAAACTGTGGTCGGATGAACAGTGATCTCTGCACCCTTTGAAAATGAGTTTCTGAAATGATTTTTTTTGGGCAACTTAGAGTCCGAATTTGCTAAGGCCTATTTCTGAGAAAAACGTTTATTTTGATGTCTCCTAGTTGCTGTAAAATCTTCAGAATTTTCTACAAAGTTTTACTACATTTCCTAGTACGAATTTGAAAACTGCTACGGTGTGTTCTTACCGGTAAAACTTGGTTTCGTACGTTTGGATGATTAATGAGTCGATTGCTACTCTTTCGTGAATCTTATGTAATCTGGACATGTAGACATGGGTTATAATGATTAAAATGTGCATTTTGAAACTTTGTGAGTTTTGATCGAGTTAGATGCCCAATTTTGGAGGGTAAGTGCACTTGGCGTGGGCTCGTTGGGCCGCCCCCTCTTTTGGTGGCCAAAACGGCGCCAAGGTAAATGTTGTTGCGTGATTGTATGAGTCTATACTCCTAGGTGTATCCGTAGGGGTTACCTAGGGCTCCGGAGTGTGTCTGTATAGGGTCCGCTACTCTCACATTGTGGATACCGTCGGCTTGTGGACATAAGTGCCCAAGCGGGTAATTGATCCCAAACGGCTAAGGCCCAGGATCGTTGATACCGGCAGCTTGTGGACATAAGCGCCCAAGCGGGTAATTTTTGGATGTCCTCGATCAAAATGAGCATTGGTATTGGTGTGATTTGGTAAAAATGGAAAATTGCCGCAAAGTATTTTTTTTCTCGTTTATTTTTATTTAAAATTTCATCTTGTCATTACTCTTCTAAAACTTTAAAATTTTGTTATGCTATACATTAACTTACTCAGTACCGTTTGTACTGATAAAATTGTTGTCTCTCTTTTCGCAGAGTAAGTGATGGCACGTTGGGATGGGATTCTCAAAAATAAAGACTTGTCGCATTTTACCGTTGCTTAAAATTTCTGCACTGGACTTTGGACTTTGGTTTTGGCTGTCTGTTTGGCCCACGTTTTTACTTGTTTTTAGCTTCCGCACTAATTATTACTGTGATGCATGAGATACTCTGATTTTAATTCGGGCATGATTGAATAGTTTTTAAATTGTAAAAAAATTTGATACAACTTAGCCTCAGCATTTTTCTAGATGGGCTCGACTTGGTTCGGGTCTTATTTAGAAAAGTGTGGCGGTAATGCCCTGGCCTGGGAAATCAAATCCGGGGTGTTACAAAGTGGTATCAGAGCCCGAAAATTTTAAAGCTATTATTTTTCGGCCCACTATAGAGGTCCAAATTATTCAATATTATTTTTAAGCATTTTGAGTAGTATTTCCATGGAAAAAGGGAATTTTATTTTTGAAACCCATGGAAAAGTATATCTTGCAAATTCGACAAGTCTTAAAAACTTAGTACTATTTTTGGAGGGAAGCATGTGCATTAACAAAGTTATTTTATGTGTGGCATATCCCTTAATGTAAAAATTTGCATGATTAGATGGCCGACCCAAGATTACAGGATTCCATCATGCGCTTGTTGTGCTCCATGTCGGATATCACGCACGAACTTCGCCATATCTCTAGGGATGCCGCAAACGATAGGAATAGGATTGTGGCAATAGAAGAAAGGATGGAGGCTATGACTATTAGGAGTACCCAGATGGCTGCTCGCCACGATGCTCTTGCAGCTGAGTTCGAGGATTGCCGACACCACGTGC
This sequence comes from Hygrophila difformis, assembly GCA_030278955.1. Lineage (NCBI taxonomy): Eukaryota > Viridiplantae > Streptophyta > Magnoliopsida > Lamiales > Acanthaceae > Hygrophila > Hygrophila difformis. Next base: position 35,146,606 of record JAOANR010000009.1, on the reverse strand, counting down.
ACATGCTGCAGGGACGCATATTTGCATTGGAGGAAGTCATTGTTGGGCTGCAAAACCAGCTTAACCCCGAGCCAGAGATGGAAGAGGAGGAGGAGTTTGACCCGGATGAGTTCATCAACGTTGAAGAAGAGGACCCCGAGGAGGTTGTGGAGAACCCTCCACTGCCTCTTGATACCGACGAGGAGGTAGAGGCCGACCGTAGGATGCTCGGCTACTCCCCGGATTACTTGCTTTAGGGGTTGTATGTGGTTTCTGTGATGGACTTCGTTACTTGCTTTTGCTAGTTTTTTTTTACTTCGTACATTGCGTATTCGTATATTCACATTTTGTTACCATATCGTTATCACATTTTACGTAGTGACAACTTAGTAAGTATATCATGATGTAACCCTCGCTGTTAAAGCATTTTATCTATGGAATTTCGTATATAGTGTTCTTCCTTCTTGCCATTTCTGTTTTCTTTTCGCACCTAGAGTTTTGGAGATAGGATTCTGGCCATAGTCTAACTCGACTATTAACTTTCATCTAACCGCGAATCTAACCTCTGCATGCTTGGTCATCAGAATGCCGCCCAGAGTAAGACCTAGAGCTGAGATTCCAGGGAAAGTTAATGCTCCAGCAGGTGCGAACCCGCCGAATCCTGGAGTTCAAGCTAACCCTGTTCCCAACGCACTTGATGAGCGGTTGAGGACAGTTGAACAAGTCCTCATTGCTCTAGGAAACGCTGAAGTTAATCGGGCACAGGCAGCAGTACCACCCCCAGCAGCTCGAATAAATTATTTGGCGATGGTGAACCCTTACCAGCCGCCTCATTATGAGGGACAGGAGGATCCCGCAAAGCTGGAAGACTGGCTGAGGACTTTTGACAAGCTGCTTACTGCCGTCAGGTGTCCCGCAAATGAAAAAGTTGGAGTGGCTGTATACTACTTGAGTGGAGAAGCTGACGAATGGTGGCAAAACCACCAAGAAGGACTTGCCGATGGTGAACACGCCTATTTCTGGGAAGAGTTTAAGGAGATGATGAGGGAAAGGTTCTATCCCCTCAGTACAAAAACTGCTAAGTATGAGGAATTCATTAATCTCCGACAAGGCACCCAGACAGTTCAAGAATACTATGCGAAGTTTAAAGAGCTCGTCCGATTCGCTCCAAGGCTGATACCAATCGATGCTGATAAAGCCCAGAAATTTGAGATGGGGCTGAACCTCAGCATCAGAGAGATCTTGGTTGGCGGACAGCACATAACTCTACAGGCTGTTTACGATCGTGCAGTGGCAATTGCACGGGTGCAACAGCTGAAGCGCAAGGACCATGGAGAGACGAGCAAGGGCCTAAACAACTTTGATAAGAAAAGTCGGAACAATAACACTGGAAATCACTTCAGAAGTGGGAATGACTAAGGGAGAAATGATGGTCATAGGAAGCCAGATAACAGAGAGTTCAACCGAGGAGGCCAAGGAGGTTGGAGGCCGGACAACCAGGGCGCCTTCATACCCAGATGCCGGGAATGCAACATTCCGCACTTGGTGCGTGAATGCCCAAGACCGGGGCATTGTTACCGGTGTGGCCGAGAAGGCCACATGAAAAAGGAGTGCCGGACGAGGGAGGACCTCATTGACAAGAGGTTGGACCTGATAAATCGTCCTCAGGGAAATAGGCCAGCTGGGCCGAACCAACAGGACAACCAAGGACAGAGACCCCCGCAGGCACAGAGGCCACCTCAGAATCCAAACCAGCATGGGAATCAAGGAAGGCCAGTAGGACGCCTGAACGTGATAAATCAAGCTGACCTAGCTGCTCAAGGCGATGTGATCGAAGGTACGTCTACTGCTTTAAGCGTGCCTGTCAAGGTATTATTTGACTCAGGAGCGAGTTGCTCTTTGATTTCCACGAGAATTATATCTGCGTTAGATCTACCAGCTCCGAATAACATTAACTTAGGAATCCAATTACCATCGGGTAAGGTAGTATCGTGTTCCAAACGATACGACGGGATCCCGATAGTAATCAAGAACACTGAATTCTTTGCGAATCTCATAGAATTTGACCTTAAGGATTTCGACATCATTTTGGGAATGGACTGGTTGGCGCGATACAAGGCTATCATCGATTGCCAGAAGCAGAAGATCTCGTTGGCGAAGAGTCGCGGAAAGAAGGTCATTTACTATATGCAGCCTCAGAAGAAGGGTGCCAAGATATTAAATGCAATAAAGTTCTGCAATCTCATGCAGAAGGGATACCAACTGTACGCGTGCTACGTGCATAATCTGGAAGGAGAAGAGAGCAAGATCGACAGTATACCCGTCGTGAACGAGTACCCAGACATCTTCCCGGAAGATATCCCAGGAATGCCTCCTGAGCGAGAAGTGGAGTTCACGATCGATCTCGTACCCGGAATCGAACCGGTGTCGAAGGCACCATATCGCATGGCGCCTGCTGAGATGAAGGAGTTGAAAGAACAACTCGAGGAGTTGTTATCAAAGGGATATATTCGGCCGAGCACATCACCATGGGGAGCTCCAGTCCTGTTCGTGAAAAAGAAGGACGGCGGACTCCGATTGTGCATCAACTACAGAGGTCTTAATCAAGTGACGATTAAGAACAAGTACCCGCTACCTAGGATCGAAGATCTCTTCGATCAACTGAAAGGAGCGTCGGTATTTTCGAAAGTTGATCTAAGGTCGGGATACCACCAATTGCGTATCGCCGAGAATGATATACCCAAGACAGCATTCCGAACAAGATATGGACACTACGAATTCACCGTAATGTCCTTCGGTCTGACTAATGCTCCCGCAGTATTCATGAACCTCATGAATAGCGTTTTCCGAGAGTTACTAGACTCATGTGTTGTCGTATTCATCGACGACATCCTAGTTTACTCGAAGAATGAAGAAGAGCATAGTAGTCATTTGCACCAAGTACTCGGACTTTTGAGGAAAAATCAACTCTACGCGAAACTGTCAAAGTGCGAGTTTTGGAAGAATGAAGTCGCTTTTCTAGGTCATATAGTATCGGCTAAAGGAGTATCAGTCGACCCGGCAAAGATATCGGCAGTGTCTGATTGGCCGGCACCAACAAGCCAGACTGAGGTAAGAAGTTTCCTAGGTCTAGCCGGATACTACCGAAGATTCGTGAAAGACTTTTCAAAAATTGCGAGACCGATGACCCAATTGCTGAAGAAAGGATTGAAGTTTGATTGGTCAGCTGAGTGTGAGCAGTCATTCCGTGAGCTTAAGGGGAGACTCACATCAGCACCGGTTTTAGCATTGCCATCAGAGGCTGAAGATTATGAGGTATATAGCGACGCCTCAAAGGAAGGTCTTGGTTGCGTGCTAATGCAAAACCAAAGGGTGATTGCTTATGCATCAAGGCAACTCAAGACGCACGAGGTAAACTACCCGACACATGATCTGGAACTAGCAGCGGTAGTGTTCGCTCTTAAGATCTGGCGACACTATCTATATGGACGAACTTGTCGGATGTTTACAGATCACAAGAGCCTCAAGTATATATTTACTCAGAAAGAGTTAAATATGAGGCAGAGGAGATGGCTCGAGCTGATCAAGGATTACGATCTGGATATAGCCTACCATGAAGGCAAGGCGAACGTCGTAGCAGATGCGTTAAGTCACAAGACGAGGCACACGGCGAACACACTCATTCTACCTTCGGGACTGTATATGGACCTAGCTAAGTTGGATATTGAACTAGTCCATTATGGGACTGTGGTGGAGACAGTGAACGCCATAACATTTGAATCTACCGTATTTGACGAGATTCGAGAAGCCCAGCCGGACGACGAGAATCTCCAAAGGATCAAAGGAAAGATAGGTGAAGGAAAGGCGGTAGGATTCACGATCCATGAAGACGGAAGTATCCGTTTTAAAGGAAGATGGTGCGTTCCTCATAAGTGCGAGGAATTGAAGAGAAAACTCATGGAAGAAGGCCACAGTACACCTTATTCAGTCCACCCTGGTGGGGATAAGTTGTACAAGGACTTAAAGAAAATCTATTGGTGGCCGCGGATGAAGAAGGATGTTGCTGACTTTGTGGCCAAGTGTATAACCTGCCAGAAGGTGAAGGCAGTGAGGCAAAAGCCGTTAGGATTGGTAAAGCCATTGGAGATCCCAAGCTGGAAATGGGACAGCATCTCCATGGATTTTGTTTCGGGGTTGCCAAGATCTCCCCGAGGAATGAATAAGATTTGGGTAATAGTTGATCGGTTAACGAAGACCGCCATTTTCATACCAATGAAGGAAAATTGGTCGATGGATCAACTAGCTAAGGCATACATCGAGAATGTGGTCCGAAGGCACGGAGTACCGCACGATATTATCTCAGACCGAGATAGTAGGTTCGTCTCCAACTTCTGGACTAAACTACAAGAAGCCTTAGGAACCCAAATCAAGATGAGCACAGCATTTCATCCAATGACGGACGGTCAGACTGAGCGCACGATTCAGACGCTTGAGGACATGCTAAGAGCGTGCGTACTCGAATTCAAGGGAAGTTGGGAAGACCACTTGCCGTTGATTGAATTCTCGTACAACAACAGTCATCACGCTGGCATTGGCATGGCACCATTCGAAGCGCTTTACGGACGGAAGTGTCGTAGTCCGTTGTGCTGGACGAAGGATGATGATTCGGTAGTTGTTGGACCGCAGCTCATTGAGGATATGAACAGCAGGATCAAGGTGGTTCAACAGAAAATGAAAGCCGCACAAGATAGACAGAAGAGTTACGCCGACACTAGGCGGCAAGAGTTGGAATTTGAGGTGGGAGACAAGGTCATGCTGAAAGTATCGCCCATGAAGGGGGTGATGCGATTCGGTAAACGAGGAAAGCTGAGCCCTCGCTATATCGGTCCGTACGAGATTCTGGATCGTGTAGGTACCTTAGCTTATCGTTTGGCACTTCCACCAGAATTGTCGCGAGTGCACAACGTATATCACGTTTCTCAATTAAAGAAATATGTGCACGATCCAACTCATGTGTTGCAACCCGATGTGATCGAGCTGGATGACGACCTGACATACGAGGAGTATCCGATCGAGATACTTGATGTCAAGGAAAGGGTCACAAGGAACAAAACTGTGAGGATGGTGAAGATCCTATGGTCAAATCATGGCACCGAGGAAGCAACGTGGGAATTGGAAGCGGATATGAAGCAAATATATCCCAACCTTTTCCGAAGCGACTCAGGAGCAGTTATGGGGACATAACTGCAGTCCTAAGGGGGAGAGGATGTGACACCCCACACAAGAGTCGTCGCATGCGAGGTAAGAATTTTAAATTGCGAGCCTCAATAATTTCTTTGTGCCGATTATTATCTTTCCGAAGTGCGACCCAACTTCGAGGACGAAGTTGATTTCTAAGGAGGGTAGACTGTAATACCCGAGAAATCAACATCGGTTATTAAATCCGAAAATTAATTGGATTTAACTATCGCAACCGAAATAATCCCGAGAGAGCGGAATTAAATATTTCCGGTCGAGAGCAACTCGAAGAGAGTTATCGGATTATCCAACAATCGTGGATAATTCATATTATGATTTTTAAGAAATTTAAAAATCATAATAATCAAAAAAAAAAAAAGAAATCGCAGCCTGGAGTGGCGCGGTGGCCGCGCGGTGGCGCGCCACCAGCACGCCACCCTCCAGTAGGCAGCGTTCCAAACGCTGCTTACGCGTTTTGGCTCGGATTTTTGCATTTAGTTCGATCTTGATGCTTTGAACCTATCCCAACCCCTTCCCAGATGTTTATGAGTGTATTAAGACTCCTTTTGGATGAATTTAGAAGCTTCTAGAGCCTCTACTTAGTTGAGATGAGGGAAGTTCATGCACTAGTTTAGTGTTGGGGGATGGATGAAGTTGGTGGGAGTAATGGAGGGAATTGAAGACACCAATATCGAGTTTGACTGCAGTAAAACCTCCCTCCTTTCCCTAGACCTTAATGACTGCTTTTGGGAGTCTTAATCCAAGCTTTAATCTTCCCACAAACCCCACAAACCAACCCACATTCAACCATCCGAAATTTGAAGTTCTAAGTGGAGAGTTTGTGAGTTGTGAGGGTGTTCTTCTAGGAAGCAGCATTGTGGACGAGTTGCAAGCCATCCAAACCCTTCATCCCTAGGTAAGGAAGGTTCTCGTTCATTTCCTTTGGTTTTGGGTTCGGATTTCATGCCTTAACTCTAAGGATTTGCCCAATCAACCCAAAATAGGATTCATTCGGTAGATCTTGGAAGTGAGAGGCTGTTCCGGACGAATTTGGGAGTACAACCAAGGAGGATTTCGACACTACACTCTTGAGAAGTAAGTTAGTGTTGTGCATCTCGAATTTTAGAGCTTTTGGTTGAGTATTCATTGAGTTGTAGTTCGATTTTCATCCTATGCCAAAACTGTCTTCTAGGGTTTCTTCCAAGTAGATTTTATTATTGTGCATTTCTCGCCTAGATCCTTTCGTTTTTGGAAGAACTTTTCTAAATGAAAAATGTTCCTAACACTCTAAAGATGATTTCTGTAAATTTTCATAATATTTGGACTTGATTTGATTGTCGAAAAATCATCTGGTATTTCTGAAGTATATGATGACAGATTTCGTTTCATAGTATGTTCAGTTTTGTAGTCCGTATTACTCCTAGCTACGATTGTTTTTGATGGTTAGTTTCTTCATGAAAATTGTTCATCTATGTGCCTAGTTTATTCCTGTGAAATTTCAGAATTTTTGGATCACCCTTCGAATTGTTATGGATTTTTAAGTAAACTGTGGTCGGATGAACAGTGATCTCTGCACCCTTTGAAAATGAGTTTCTGAAATGATTTTTTTTGGGCAAGTTAGAGTCCGAATTTGCTAAGGCCTATTTCTAAGAAAAACGTTTATTTTGATGTCTCCTAGTAGCTGTAAAATTTTCAGAATTTTCTACAAAGTTTTACTACATTTCCTAGTATGAATTTGAAAACTGCTACGGTGTGTTCTTACCGGTAAAACTTGGTTTCGTACGTTTGGATGATTAATGAGTCGATTGCTACTCTTTCGTGAATCTTATGTAATCTGGACATGTAGACATGGGTTATAATGATTAAAATGTGCATTTTGAAACTTTGTGAGTTTTGATCGAGTTAGATGCCCAATTTTGGAGGGTAAGTGCACTTGGCGTGGGCTCGTTGGGCCGCCCCCTCTTTTGGTGGCCAAAACGGCGCCAAGGTAAATGTTGTTGCGTGATTGTATGAGTCTATACTCTTAGGTGTATCCGTAGGGGTTACCTAGGGCTCCGGAGTGTATCTGTATAGGGTCCGCTACTCTCACATTGTGGATACCGTCGGCTTGTGGACATAAGTGCCCAAGCGGGTAATTGATCCCAAACGGCTAAGGCCCAGGATCGTTGATACCGGCAGCTTGTGGACATAAGCGCCCAAGCGGGTAATTTTTGGATGTCCTCGATCAAAATGAGCATTGGTATTGGTGTGATTTGGTAAAAATGGAAAATTGCCGCAAAGTATTTTTTTTTCTCGTTTATTTTTATTTAAAATTTCATCTTGTCATTACTCTTCTAAAACTTTAAAATTTTGTTATGCTATACATTAACTTACTCAGTACCGTTTGTACTGATAAAATTGTTGTCTCTCTTTTTCGCAGAGTAAGTGATGGCACGTTGGGATGGGATTCTCAAAAATAAAGACTTGTCGCATTTTACCGTTGCTTAAAATTTCTGCACTGGACTTTGGACTTTGGTTTTGGCTGTCTGTTTGGCCCACGTTTTTACTTGTTTTTAGCTTCCGCACTAATTATTACTGTGATGCATGAGATACTCTGATTTTAATTCGGGCATGATTGAATAGTTTTTAAATTGTAAAAAAATTTGATACAACTTAGCCTCAACATTTTTCTAGATGAGCTCGACTTGGTTCGGGTCTTGTTTAGAAAAGTGTGGCGGTAATGCCCTGGCCTGGGAAATCAAATCCGGGGTGTTACAACTAGACTCTTGGGGATGTACCCCATACTATTACAGTTATAAAGAAAATTTTGCAGAAAGAAAATATTACAAATATTTTGAAGAGTTGGGAGGATTTTCGATGCCTTCCATCTGCTTCAAATGTCTCTATTTATAGGCGCCCGCGGACTTCAATTGCGGATTCCAAATTTTCTCTAATGCATTGTGACGTTACTGCGTTCGTCACACGCTTTGGATTCCAGATGGTTACATTATTGCTGAATTATTAATCTTGGGTGGCATCTTTTGTCAACTTTCCACATTTCTTTGTCGGCCACTAACTGCCAACTACTCCAGGCTTGCTTTGTCAGCCTTTAATTATTGTATGTTGCCGACACCTCTTTTTCTCTTACATCCAGCTGTTCTCACTTTGGCTTGTGAAAGTTTTTTGGACGTTTCTTCCCCTTTTCTTGTTCGGATCCGGATTTCTTCTGAGTTACCCGAATCTTTGTGCTGAATAGGGGTTTTTCATGTTCTGCGCAATATGGGCATATGTTGTTCTCCCATTGCCCAACATGCATCATATTGCATGCCTTTCTTCTGGTTGACTCAGTTGCTGGCAACTTATTTTCCCAGATGAGTAGCCTCTTCTTTTCGAAAGAGGTTTCCGCAAACTCCGTACTTTTCCCTGTTAAAGAATTAACCAGGAACGATCCATTTAAATTATTGGAAAAGATTTTAAATGGATATTTGACCTTTTCCATCTCTGTAAGACAGACCGAAAATCCCCATGCTCGTCTGGTGGAGATTTCATCTTCACTGATGGAAGATACCAATGGTGCCTTGTCATCAATGGACATGACTCTGTTGAATCCTATCATATTAGGCCTTTGCAATTTAATAAAATGAAAGACCGGGTATGAACCTTTTCCAACAATTTCTGGTGCTGCTGAAATAAACTTAAGCTCCATAATATCTCCTCTTTGGATGTGCGGGTTGTTCTGCCATGATTCATGCATCGCGCTACTTATCCATCCTGGAAGTTTTTCTATTTCCGGGAACCCTGGTGAGGTAGTATGAACAGATGCTAATGATCCAAAATCATACCACTTTCGAACCTCTTCTGGCTTCGATTCCTCGAGCATCTAGACCCTGTTTTATCTTAAGTGTTTCAATCACCGTCTTGCTGGGGTTAATTCCCTTTTTGAAAACCAGTTGTTCCCATTTTCCTTGGTAGTCCAGCCAGGCTGTAGAAAGGGCCTTTTTTTTTTTTTTCTGAATTAACCTTAGAGGTGCCTGTCATTGGCCTAAGGTTAATTTCTTCCTCTTTTACCCCAGAGGCAGTGGGTTGACTTGAACTTTCGGAAATATGACTTTCCTCTTGCTCAACATTTTTGTCGGTATCTGACAATGGCTCCTTTGAAGTAGTGCTTGAATCTGCTTCTTCATATTTCTCTTTGTTTATCAGGGAAGCTGACGCCTTCCTGATTGGCTCTAATACTATTTCCCATAGCGCTGTCATTGCTATATGGGAGGTTCGTATATTGTTGCGAACCATGTCCACATCGCTCTGTTGTATTTGGCCAGCTGCTCGTGCATTGATCTCGAGCTGTCCAAAATGCTTTGATAGCTCCTCTAGGTTTTCTCTAAGGTGCCTGAATCTCGTTATGATGGAATCTGCTTCAAATGCTTCCATCTCTCGTCAAGAAATCTGCAAGAACATTTTCATGAGATTTTATAACATCAATATCATAAGTATAATATTAACATTCAGCTTGCCATCTGATAATATGAGTTTTTTCAATTTTTGATTTAAGTTTATTTTTTAGAAAAGCTCTAACATTGGTATTATCAACCTTTAAAATAAATTTATTTGCAAGTAAGAATAAAGGTCATTTCTTAAATGTTTTCCATACTGCAAAGAATTCCTTTTCATTAATGTGCCAAAATTTGGCTTGTTGTTCAGTGAACAACCCTCCAGTGTATCTACAAGGTTCTTGACCCATAGTAGTTTTTCTCATGAGCACTCCTTCCCATCGAAAGTCATTAGCGTCTGTATTGACTACCAACTCATCCTCATCTTGAGGTATCGCGAGTTTCGGCAAACTATTACAGACTTGCTTTAGTTCACGAATTCTCTTCGTATGGATTTCTTCCCATTTCCATCTAGAGCTTTCAGTCTCTTTCAGGAGTGGTCTAAAATCCTTTCTATATTTTGCAAGGTCTTTTATAAAATTTACAACTCCCAAGAAACTCTGAAGTTGTTTCTTGTCTTTTAATATGTCAGGAAAATTGCGGATTTTCTCCACAATGTGTTCCTGTAACTCTATCCCTGCTTCATCAATTTGAACTCCTAAGAATTCAATTTTGTTAGCAGTGATGGTAGCATTTTTCTCAGAGAGAACAAGACCTTCCATGTAACATGCATCTGAAAATATTTCAAGGTGTTTAATATGTTCTTTAATATTTCGAGATGCAATCAGAATGTCATCTATGTAGACGAACATAAACTCTAGATAATTCTTAAAAAGATTATCCATCTTTCTTTGGAATATCTGAGGGGAGAAAGCCCCATTGACATAACATTCCAAATATATTGTCCTTGTGGGGGTGGAGAATGCTGTGAATTTCTTCGATTCATTCTCCATCTTAATCTGATAGAAACCAGATTTGCAATCAAATTTAGAAAACACTTTAGCACCTTTGATGCAATCAATTAAGTGTTCTCGACTCGGAATGTAATAACCATCAAACTGTATTTTATTAATACCTTGATAGTTTATTACCAACCTGGGTTTACCTCTTTTTATTTCACTGTGGTTTCTTACCAAGAATCCAGGGCTACTATAAGCCGAGACTCCAGGCTTGATGAGTTTAAGATCGATATGCTCCTTGATAATTTGCTGCATATCTTTATTATCCTGCATATTCATTAAGATGGGTTTGTATCGAACATACTCATATTTATATTGTTCTTTTACCTGTGGAGTAGCTTCGATCTTGTTTGAATCCCACCATGCCAGAGGATCCTCATTAAAGTTTCTCTGGATAAGTCTTTTGACATTTTCGAGGGACAATTTAGATTCCCCATCAATGTCTAATGAAATTATATTTAATGACTTCATTTCCTGCATTGCTTCTTTGAGGTTTATAATTTCCTGAATAGAAGCTTCATCGAATCCTTGCTGTCTGAAAGATAACAAAGCCTTACCAAACTTTCTTTTATCCTGCATTTTTGGATAGGTTAGTTCGGCATCATTATCACCACGTTTGCTGCGAAATACTACAGGCATTAGCCTTCTGAATGCCTTTTCTCTGCGCAACACCTGTATCTCATTTCCACAACTTGTGGCAAATATTAATAAATTTCTTTTGTTATCTTGAACATATTTTGTAAAGGATTGTATGAATTATTTCCTAACAAAATATCTGCTCCTGTATCATGAAAGTAAATAGGAGGCGTTTTTACCTTATACCAAGGTGTACCAAATGCTCCTCCAATCATGATATTGGCCTGTCGAATACCCTTATTTAGTACTAAGATTTTTTGGGAAAAATCTCTTCCTGCAATAATGGGTAATGATTCCATAGCTTCGCTAGGGAAAACTCCTGGTTTTGCCATGCAAATACCTGATCCTGAATCAATATAAGCTGCAAAATATTCTGACTTATATTGTTCATATATTATTACTACAGAGATATAAATGGAAAGTGGACTTGTCATTTAATTCTGATGGTGTGACCCTTCAGATTAAATTCTATACCATCATCCTTTCTTACCCATGGTTTATGATTTTTGAGAAAACTTAATCCCAAAATCATAACCCCATTGTCTTTTCCGGCGGTGCCTAAGACTCTGATCTCGTGTCCTGCAATTTCAATTGTTCCTTCATATGTTCCAATTGATGATTGCTGCAAGTAGTATAAGTTATCATATGGAAAACGGTTAATCTTTCAGTGATGTCAAATATTACTCGTATTTCTTTCCGTCCTTCAGGGCATTTAATTTTTATATTATCTACCCCCAAGGATTGAGGAGTTAGATCTTTGATGAACTCCTTTCCTTTATATGCCATAATCTGTCTTCCGAAAAAGACATTCGGCTTGCATACTCAATTTTAGCACTCATTGATCTGTCTAGAATTGGATGATCTCTTATCTGTATGTCTACTCCTCCTAATCCTAGAATATGGGTAGGATTTGGAGTCATGACTTTAGAAAATTCCTTGAAAATTCTAGGAATTTCTATGTATTCTTTCCTGAGAAATAAGTCAGAATGATGACTATTGGAAAGTGCATAAGAGATTCTATAAGTTATAGAATATGGCATGTTCCCTTCTTTCATCAGATCTTTTCTTTTGAAATCCTGATGACGGGTTAGAACTCTGCTAAAATCTTGGTCAGCTAAGTTATAGGAAATTCTGAGATGTATGTCAAACATCAATTTCCCAGCATATAAATTTCTTACCATAGTCCCAAGAAGACCATCTCTAAGGTTATTGATTCTTCTATCAGTGACTGATAGATGTAATTCAGAATCAATGCATTCTTTGAAGGTTGCCTTAGTTACTACTTCGATGGCTCCTATGTGGATCCATTTCATAGTAATGGCAATTTCCTCATTCATTCTACTTAATTCCTCAAGAATTTCTTCTTTAGGAATTAATTGCATATCCATAACATTATAAGTAAATCCATAGGAAGTGCAAACTCACCTGCACTTACTTGTAGATGATGTTATGTCTTCTCTGGTTGTGTCTCATCTGGTTAAGAACTCGTCCAATGTCGCCAATTCTGAATCCGTCATATGGGCTGAGGTTGGAATCTTGTCGCATTATTCTTTCCATGGTTCGATTCGATATCGTCATCCTTGAAAACAATCCAGACAGGTTTTCAGTGGTGTGAATCTTGTCCTCTTCAGTCAGACTCGGTTGAAGATCCATCTGAATATGAGTCAGACTCGGTTAAGAATCCGTCATATAGACTGTTTGTTTTTTTATAAGAAAAAAACATGATAAGACAAAATAAATGAATTGGCGTTTTGCATAAAGTTGGTGCTCTTAAATTTTATGATTGAATTTTAAAAAAATTATATCTCTATTCAATTTTGTGTTAAATATATGGACAAATTGGGCGACGTAAGAAAGGAACTGCGGTCGAAATTTGGGATCACGCTATTAACTCTAATACCTTAGATTCTAGTTAAATTGGAAAATATGAGGGAATTAATTTATTCACATGAAAAGATATAATTAAACAAAAGCGCATCTGATGCAACAACACTAACACTACAGATTGGGAATCATAGCAGGCAACATGAACTGGCCTATATCAATTGATCCAAACCAGCTATATAGCCTACCCGAAAAGATTACTGCAATATATTACAAGTTTCTTGTCTAGAATCCACAACATAAGAAAGAGGCCTTAACAACAATTAGATATAACAACAGAACAAACATGCTGGAAAATCCATAAATTGTATACATTATAGGAAACACGTTAAGGGCATTAGTTATGCACCTGGAAAGGCTTATGGTTCATTCACATGGGAGAAGGACGCCGTGCACAAAGTGTTCTGCAGGGAACCAACTACACACTCCACTAAAATTCAAAATCACAAGATAAGATAATTTCCTATAAACAATAATTAATCAAATGAACTCTGTTCAAGGCTTAAAGCATTAGCCATTATTTCTATCCTAATTTCCACATTTTCTTGTTAACGAAAACACAACATGCTAGATTCTCTAAGAGCAATATCATAACACAGACCATATCTAGTGAAACGATATTGAAAGTCCCTGAACCAGATATATTGAAAAGGAATAAATCATTAGCACTAAATACCAACATTCACTTTGGCACATTCAATGATTTATGGCCATAAGGAAAATAGACAGCAAGACTTCCAATAGGCGGCAAAGAAACCAACCTGCCAGCACAAGCATGCCATAGCTCAGAATTGATCATCTTCTTCTCCCCTGGATAAAGCCAACCAATGTATTTTACCACATATGCAAAATCAAGATTTCTCAAATATAAAACAGATTCTGTATAATTTAATGCATTTAAATTTAAAGTCATTCAACAATTGCAAGAAAGAATTCAGAATTCTTGAAATGTTATTCTTTGTAATGGTATCAAACAACTCTAGCAATCTACATTAATGAAACCTTATCCCGATGTCCCAATGTCGTATTACAACTCTAGCAATCTACATTCATAGTTACGCTTGGATAAATAGTTTACCCGGCATAAGATAATATAGTCCCAACAATTACATTCGGATCTCTTCCGTTGGTTTGGCCTGATTTCTGTTATGCCCCTGAATTTTTTCAGTTCGGGGTCATATTCCTAGTAAGCTCTTGGAATCGCAACCATAGAACCCCTCTACACACCAGTGAAAGAAGGTGCACTCTCATGACTCTCCAAATACTTGCCTATGACATGTCATTAAATCATATCAAACTTGAAAAATGGAATTCTTCCCAAAGTAAATGAACATGGAAAGGAAAAGAAAGAAGAAATCAAGAAGAGGACATACAAACATGACAACAAGAAGGTTGATAGATTTTACAAACATCAGAACATGGAAAGTACTGAAAATGGAATTCTTCAGTGACGGATTGCCTTAAAAAGCACAACCACAGCTCTCCGTGGTTTTACTACCTGGACATTGATAGACTTTACACTATGTGAAGGGCATAGTAATGGGCACATAGCTAGACGATTAGATTTATGAAGGAACTACTTAAAGCACATCCCGAAGGCGGGTATAAAATCAATCAAACTGTAAAATTTAGGAGAGAATGAATGAGCAGTCATTTTTCTGCACCTAGAAGACATAACAAGAAGATTAAGCACCAAACGATATTGGACCCAAATCAATTAAAGCCTCCAACAACACGGCAGATAGCATAGAGCAAAATGCGAAAGAATGAGTACTCTCGACACAACAAAATCAACAGCAAAACAAACCAAGTGCCCTAATACGTATGAATGCAAACCCCTAAAATGGAGTTTTCATTCCCGAGGAAGTGCATATTTTACCCGGATCTTCTTACATAATGGTACGGAACAATAGTATCATTGGGGCAACCGGGATCCCAAGAAAGATTATCCAAACCGGAGCCTTATGTTCCTTCTTCAACCCTAGCCAAGCCAAGGAGCTGGCCAGATAAGCAACTCCGGCGTTATAGCCCCCAATCGCCCTCCTGGAGGAATATGTGCATCTAAAAGATCCTTGATACTGTGTCCAATCCCGAAATTAGTTCCAACTCTCTCGAAGGAGAAAAAAATCTTTCTTGCTCGGCCATTAGTGGTTCGAGTTCAGCCTTCTCAAGAGAGAAATCATTAGAATATGTAAGTTACAGAGTTGACTCATAAATAAGTAATATTCGATTTTCTTCAAGAAGGAGCTACTTGACGAATGGAGTTTTGGGTGTTACCTGAAATTCAAATTAATTGAACTCCCACAAAAATCAGTGAAAATCCAATATCGCGTACACAAAAAAAAAAAAAACTGTGGAATTTGATAAAAGAATACGGTAAAGCCAAGTAAATTCGAATGGTTTAAAAAAGCTACACAGAATTTTGTAAGCAACATCAAACAAAGAAAACCACCTAGCCCTAACAAGACACCGCAAGAATTAGCTTAAGCTCCAATGTAATAATTACAACCTACAAATCTAGCATAACATCAAAAACCATATCCAATTCGGAAAAGTATATACCGAAACAGAGATAAGAAAAATAAGTGATCACCACACTTAACTGTAAAGCCGTAACTGGAAAAACAATTTTCCTAAAAACAATCTTTGAAATTCCAAAGCAAAACAAGACAGACAAAGGGAATAAATCAGCTAATTGGCTTCAATCCTAACTACCTAGTACCTGGTCATAGAGAATATGAAATGCTTGCTTTACATGCAATTAACCTACATATGAATGTAAATAAAACAATGAAAATAATTATTGATGATAAAGCAGAAAAGAGGCAGACCAAACGAAGCTAAAATTTTGACAGAAACCCAGAGAATAAACAACGAGAATGGACACGGAAAAAATCAAAATAGCACACAGCAAGTGAGAGAGATAGAGAGAACGTACAAGAAGTGTGAGATGCTAGAGGAGTTGACTTTCGTTCTGCCTGCAACGTTTGTCTCGGAAAAAAAAATTAACAACGAAATAACCCAATCCAGAAGAAAGCATATCACCTCAAAACTCATTTCCCAAAACATAAAGCTCGAAATAGTGTAAGGCTAGAAAGGTAATCTTTAAACCTATAAACAAAATAGAAAATAAATTCGAATCAAATTTGGGGAAGATGTATTGACAATTTGGGACGGAATTAGGGTTAAGAATTGTATTAAAAAAATAGGTTAAAGAAAATTTGTTACGTTAATATTTCTAAGGAATGAACCTTACCGAGCTTCGATTGCTTGCAAGGAGCAATGAAATGACAATTTACAAACCAAATTATTAGATTAAATACTCTCAATCGTAAAACTAAGTTTCCTGCATATTTATCTCACCTAGGTGAATGTGAATTATAGGATAGTTTATCTCATATCTTAGCTTAACCGTGGGCTAATAACTGAAAGGAAACAAGTGGATATTATCTAAAATTATCTAAAAAAGGCTAATTTATCAAAGTTCAAAGTGGATATTAAATAAAAACAAAACTGATAACAAAATCGAAATAATTTTGCTTTAGACGAGCCATTTGATTCTTCCAGTTATGTTGCAGAAAAATTAGTACTAAAACTATAGATGGTTGAAAACAAATGGAATCTGCAAACAAAAAGTCAAATTTACCTTCCATCCAGGAGCTTGTAAGTTATACCAATAACATCCAAACCCTACTGTAATATGTCATGCATAGAAGTCCACTGACTAAAATAAGAACACGGCTATACAATATGGATAAACCAAATACATGTAAAACTGCATAAATTGGCCTGGCGAAAACCGTCCAAAACCCATGATTTCAATCAAAACATTAAACATAACTTTTTAAAACATGCATTGATTTACATCATTAGTTTTCAATAATTTGAGGGAAAAATTAAATTAACAGAGAAACTTAGCAAAATTCACGATTAAAATAGCAACATTTTAGGGATGCTGAAATTCACAATTTACATAGGATTGTGAATTTTGCATCCCAAAACCTCATAAGGATTAGTGTCCACACAAATCTATTGATTTACACCATTTTAGGGATGCTGAAATAGCAACATGCCTTATGAGGTTCTGGGATGTAAATCCACAAAAGACACGGACCAAGGGAAAAAATTAATGAAATAAAGGTACAAGAAGAACTCTAGCAAGTTCTGTCAGTCCTGGTAACAAACAGAAGAATTCTACTCTCAACCACAAAATACATGACCAATGGCCACCAATTCTTTCAAAAGTTAATCAGCATACAATACGCACAGGGTAGTAGGGGTACGACAGAAATGAACTAAAATATCAATAACAGTTCATCAAATCAGCATATCCAATAATATCAATTCATTCCACATAAAGAAAATTCCTTTTGTAAAAAGAGATTGAAGCAATGAAAGCTTGACAACCTTTGATGCTAGATCACCAACCATCTCTTGAAGGTTGTGAAGTCTGTTGGATTGATCAGAAAGTTGTATCTCCAAATCAGATATTTCTGGCCTACAAGTAGAACTTGATTACCAGAATAAAATGCCACCAAATCAGCCAATGCAAGACATTTTCTGCTTTAAAGGCACATTGTAACCCATCACCCATGTAACAAATACTTCTAGAAGCATTGATTTAGTGAACTTAGCAAGGAGATTAAACTGAATGATTGGTGTAGCAAAGGCTTGACATCTCGCTAGACATCAGTCAGAGAGATATAAACATAAATATACATATAAATTTCCTATTCTGTGTTTCTGAAGTTGGCAACTAAGACACTTTGTCCAAGGGAGCAAAGCACCATGAGAAACTGGCCAGAACCCTTGAAGACATTATAAAAATAAAACCATGTTAAGTAGTTTGAACTGCCAAAAGTATTTTGATAATTCAAATTCACGGCAGATTATTCAGGCAATATGGTCATTCAGGAATGAATCTTGATTCTGGAAGGATCTAAAGCAATATTGTTTAACTACAATGCAAAGATCAACAAAAAATGAAAAAAAGATAAGGAAAAAAAAAAGAAGAAGAATGATTTTTTATAATGGATAAATTGATTGGATCTGCACATCTGGAGGAAACAATTTGCATTCTTCAGAAAATATTTGAGCTTGTTTCTCAGCGATAGCATCTATTAGCAGTATATCTTTAGCAACTTGCTCATCAATACTATAAACGGAAAAATATATCAGATGCACATGGTTAATTATGAGAATGCATAAAGAAATCGAAGGTACCAGGATTGACATAATTGAAGAGCATATACACCTCCACTCAGGCTTATCAGCATAAATGCTTGCCTCCACAAGATCTACAATTAAACGGAGCATTTCAGTGCGATCTCCCTACCTTCCTCGGCCCTGCAACAAAATATTACATCAAACACAGCTGGCAAGAAATACAGTACGACACTTTCAACAATAGGGAAGATTACCAATCAATCTGGAACCAAGATGAGCAGTTAAGACGCATAGTAATTCACACAACAGAATTTCACTTAGATAGCTTCAGTATCTACAGTAGCAATACATGGTTATATAAATGGAAACAACCGGTGAACATTGGGAAGTCGGCTAGATTCTCGTGTTACTCGTCACTCAGTTTTGTTCACTCTACATATATCAAAATCACATTAGATAATTGTTTGGTCCTTGTTTAACTATCACACAAAATCGAAAATGGAACATAGTCTGAATGGCTAAGCATCAAAATTTCCAGTGGTACCCCAGCTTTGATGGAGAGTTCAGCCGCTGCTAATGCAGTCAGTGGTGTAAATTCAGAGGGTTTTATGACAACAGTGCATTCACAAGCAAGGGCAGGGGCAACCTGATACCCAAACAAACAGTTCACTAATTATATGATTCCACTGCAGGCTACTGCTGCTACAAACGGAAACAGAAATCGTCACAAAACCAAAGATTGGTAATTCCAGCCCACCTTCCATGTAATCATAGCCAAGGGAAAATTCCAAGGGGTAACTGCACCTACAACACCAACTGGCTGCACGAGAAGCACAAAAGAGAAATAGAAATAAAAAGCACATGTAAATAAAACCCTTCGAAGGGACATTAAAGGAAACAAAATGACAAGGAATGAAGTAACTATAATGGTTCTCAACAAATCATGTGCCTTAACCGACATTAATCCTAATAAAAGCTTATACAGCCTTCAAAACCACACCATGATATAGAAACCCTATCTAATAATTAAGTAATCATGCAAAATTATAATGCACTTAAAACCTTCCATTTAAGCATCAAATTCTTTTTTTTTTACCATGAATTATAAATGCATTTTGATTTGAGAATAAATATCAAAAGACAAATTTTGATGAAGGATTCATCACATGCCTTTGAATAGGAATGGTCAAGGCAAAAGGCTGTCATCTTTTGAGAGTATTGATTGCACATATAGTCATTGAATATTTATTGGTACAAAACACCGCAATCAGGAATAAGGAAATAAAATCTCATAAATAATAGTAACCTGTTTTAAAAAAAATGAACGACGATCCGATAATGTTGTTGGAATGATGTCAGCATAAACACGTTTAGCCTCTTCCGCATAAAACTCTATAAAACTTGCACAACAGCTAACCTGTGAAATGCAGTCCATAAAAGCATTATGAATAACATAGCCTAAGCTACAAATCTAGCACAAAAGATCCATTACCTCGCCAATAGCCTCTTTCAAAGGCTTTCCCTACTCCAATGTCATTAGTTGTCCAAGTTCATCTTTGTGTTCCATTATCAATTCATACCATCTTCTTAAACGCTTGCTCCTTTCAGTGGCAGTTAGCTTGCTCCAAGCTTTAGACAGAGCCCAGGAATATGATTAATTACAATACATACCAATTCAAAAGTGATAGAAATTGCATATAGAAAATGACTCTTTGGTTTTCTGGAAGAGACACAGCTAGAATGTCTCCATGCCAAAAGCAGCGGCAGGCGCTCAGCTGTATGGAGGTATAGAAGTTCTATGGTAGACAAGGAAACAAATAAATGATGACTTTTTCAAAGAACTATAAGAGGATATGCAGGGAAGAAAAGAAAGTCTGAAATTCTCCTTTCTCCACAAAAATTGGGACAGAACTACGAAACCCTCTATTGTTGATTCATTGGGGCTTTAAACATTATACTATCTAGGTATATGGAACGTACTCCTTGCTGAGATTCCAATTTTGCAAAAGAATTAACAGAACACCGAAGGCAACAAAACTTTCACAGCATTCTACCAGCGGATCCGAATTGGAATAAAGCAGGGTATAAACCTGATCAGGAAAAACCCCACCCACCTTCCTCAGACTCAGAAAGCTGAATTAATATAAGTCAAAAAAACTAACAATGAAGTATAAAACCCAAAAATTGAAGAACACCTAAGCAAGCAATACAGCATCACCACCGCCCCTAAACAGCGGCCCAGCTGAAAGCCTGAAACCCACGACCTAGCCGAAAGCCGCCGGATGCAAACTCCAGAAACGGACCAAGAAACACCACCGGCCCAATCGAAACCGACATGAGCAAAACACATAAAGGAAGCAATCCGGAGTCCGACCAGATGTAAATAACAATCATTGCTATTAGTGCGGGGTAATTTCACCGATGGATAGCCCGTAAAATGCATTATGTACCAGTTGAAGAGAATGAAGGACTTACAATTGTAAAAAAAAATATTAATATTGTGTCAACTATTAATGAACAGAATCCAAGTGGTACTTTAATATTGCATCAACTATGTCCAGAATCAAGTATGCATAATGTAATATTCATTATGATATGTCCAGAATATACCCAGTATGACATACCTAATATGATTATGTCATACCCATTATCACTAATATTTTTTCATTAGGTACCCACTTTAAAAAGAATAGTGTTATATACCCTACAATATTAAAGGAATTCAACCGAACCGGGTTGTTGATTAGCCTTCTCCTTTTTCTTCCTTACCTAATGAATATTTATAGTAATTATAAATATTCTGTAATTGGGCTATGTGTTCCCTCAACTTGAATTGTTTGTTTCCCTCAATCTAACAACTTGAATGTTTCCGAGATGAACACCTTGCAGTGTTTTTATAAAAGTTAGCACTTTCAAATATAAAATTACATAAACTGATCAACAACAAGAATGGAAGATGTTCACGATCGAACAAGCTAATCAAGACTTTCCATTGAACACTAAGATTTTCTCAAATATAAATAGACAAAGCGAGTGTCATCTGGCCGAATATGAAGGAACGGCCTCATTAAGTGAATATAACACCAGACGCAATTATAACAGCAAAACCTAATTAACTATATACAACAATTCGACTATTTTCCCCCCAATTTCCACCGTATAATTTTTAGATTCAAGTAATGCCATTTCCGTAGAGGCAAAACTGCAAAAACAAAGATATACATAAGCTGCTCCAATTGAGGTGACGAAACTGAAACCCAAATAATCCCATCAAAACAAACACCAAACTGTTGTAAAGCAATTGGAATAACTTAAATCATCAAATAAACTCCAAAAGGGGAAAAAAAACATCATCAGAGAACTGACCGCGTTTCCGGTCGCAGCGGCTCCGGTTAGACGTCGGATACCCGGCGACATTCGCCGACTGAAGTAGGCGCGCCGTTCACTGGTCTGAGTCCGGCGGCTCAAGATTCGCGAAGGGGGCAGCCCGCGCAGGGGCGAGCGGCACCGGAAGAGGTAAGGCAGCGTCGGAGGGTTAGGGCAAATCTTCAATTGGGAAAGCAGAGAAGAAACGAGGAACTTGCGAGGCTTGGGACCTTGAGAGGAAATAGGTTGAAGAAACCTAAACAGATGCGCGCAGGGCTCACGGAGGCCGAAAGAGGGCCGACGTTCACTGGGCTGAGTGCGGCGGAAGGGAGCGATGGGGAACGGAGCGGAGCGAGGGAGAGCAGTGGTTTACAGGGACGGCAAATGTGTGACTTACACATAAGCGGGATTTGAGAGATGGAAATGTGGGAGGCCGGGATCGAAGTTGGGATGTTGGGATAATGAAATAAAGACAAGATGAACAAGGGATTCTGATCTGACGGTTACAATTTTAATTCAAACTCAATCCAACGGTCAATATTCCAATTCACCATGGAGAGTTTTGTTTCTACCACTCTTATATAGTACTCCCTCCGTCCCATTCCAAATGTCCTACTTACTATTTTTGGATGTCCCATTACAAATGTCTTCTTTCTATAAATAGAAATAATTTTCCCCTCCAACAACTATGTGGACCCCACCATATACTCACAAACCAACTCTACCTTAATTCCCGTGCCCAACAGTAACCAGACAATTGGAGTGGGACGGAGGGAGTAGTAGATAGATAGATAGATAGATAGATAGATAGATATGAATTGTGTTTGGAAATGATTTTGTGGGAATAATTAATAAAATAGTCCTTTAACTTTCTAAATTCACCAATTTAGTCCTCTTTATTTTAATTGGAAAAATTGGTCCCTTAGGTTTGGATTTTTCTCCAATTTGATCCTTTAGTCATAATAAACTCAATTATTATCCAATGAAAGAGGATTATGACTAATAAGTATGGGTCCCACCATTCTTAATTACATGGATCTAACCCACAACGCATAACCCACAACCCATTTCTAAAAACCCATTTACTGAAAAATAAATCCCGTTCATCTCCTGTTTTTCCACATTAAGTCGGGCCTTGAAATAAGAAAGGGGAAAAGAAGCGAGCAGCTGCTAGCAGTCGGAGCCGGTGGAGTAATGGATGCGCTGGCATTGAAATTGAGGCCAATAGAAGAGAACGACCTTCCTCCACCGGAATATGGTACGGTGAACTTCTTTAATGCTATTCACAATTGAAGGGATTTATGTGTTTTTATTTTACTGTCTTTGAATAGTGAAAAAGATGACAGTGGGGGACCATTAGTACCTTTTTTTGGTTTCTTTATAAATATTTATGTATGGGAGTTGTCTTTATTTATATTTGGGAGAACGGAGCATTGACTACATTTGTTGTTTCTTTATTTACATTGTCCGACAATGGGGACCATTGTTAATTGTTTATTTTGTCTTGGGTAATAGATGGAAAATAGAATATGCTTCGTTCCAGCAATGAACAATGGGAACTTTCTTTTCACCAAAAAAAACAACAATGGGACCTTTTTTCACCAAAAAAAACAATGGGACCTTTCTGAACTGTTTATCTATTTTTTTTTGTTACAGTAAGTGTAATAGCTAGGGTTTGAATCTTTTATGATTTATTTGTATATAAACCTTAAGTTTTTTTAATAAAAAGAAATATAGAATATGATTAACTTATTCTGAATTTCTGATAATTTGGTAATTTACAGAGCCTGATAATGAAAAGGTCACAGTAGCCTTTCACATTGGTGGGAAGATACATAATGGTGAATACATTTTCCCTGAATGTAAAAGACAGTACAAGTATGACCATGTTTCCCCCATTGCCATAACTGTGGATCTTTTGAATGAGTTTGCTGACAATATTTATCCAATGGAAGAGAAAATGGTGTTTTTAAAGCTGGGAGGAGCAATTAGATGCATACAATGTGATGGGCAAATAACAAATGCAGCATGCAGATTAGGGGCTGAAAGGGAGCTGGTCATATATATTGGGGGTCCATATTTCTGCTGGCCAAGCATATAAGGCAAAGAAAAAGGCATTGATTCTGATTGAGGGCAATCCTAAGAAACAATATGAAATTTTGTGGAGATTTGGAGAAGAGATTAAGAGGAGTAATCCTGGATCCACAGTGGATATCGTGGTTGATGGATCAGACACTAGAAGACGATTTGATAGGATATACATATGTTTGAATGCACTAAAGATGGGTTTCATAGAAGGGTGTAGACCTGTGCTATGTTTTGATGGATGCTGGTTAAAGGCTACAACTGGTGGGATTTTATTAACAGCTTGTGGTATTGATGGCAACAACAGCTACATTCCTATAGCTTGGGCAGTAGTAGAGAAGGAGAACACAGATACATGGTCTTGGTTTATGGGACTCTTGAAATCAGATCTACATATTGAAGACAGCAGCATATACACTTTGATGAGTGACAAACAAAAAGGTATTTAATTATGGGGTTCGTTTAAATAAGATTCAATGTGTTTCACATATTTATGTATTAACATGTGTTAAATTATTTGTCGATAAAACATGCCTCATTCAAGCAGAGCATGAAGTATTTCCTGGTGCAGAATATAGGTTGAGTCCCAGTATTCAATTTGGTTGATTATTTCATTTAATACCCATTATGTTGATAAAGGTTTATGAGTTAATTTTATGTAGGTTTTGTGCTAGACATCTTCTGGTAAACTTTCAGAATGCAGGCTTCAGAGGTGCAACTATGAAGAGGTTATTTTGGAAGGCTGCAAGGTGCACAACAGTTAACTCATTTGAAGCAGTGATGGATGAAATAAAATTACTTGATAAGAAAGCTGAACAATGGTTGAGGGAGAGACCATCTCAACAATGGTGTAGGGCCTTTTTTAGTGAATTCTCCAGATGTGATATACTAACTAACAATGCTTGTGAGACATTTAATGGTAATATTTTGGAGGCTAGACTGAGGCCAATTGTTAGCATGTTGGAAGGTATACATGAATATGTGATGATAAGGTTTGCAAAATATAGAGATAAAGCTGAAAGATCAAAAAGATGGCAGGAGGTTTTATGCCCAAGGATACAAAAGCTTCTTGATCAAAGACATCTATTGCTGCAAAACTACATTCCTGAAAAGGCAGATAAAAACAACTTCCAGATAACAGGAATGCATGGTGGGCAGTGGCATGTGGACTTACAGGCTGGAACATGTGCCTGTAGGAAATGGCAGATAAGTGGGATTCCATGTATGCATGCATTGGTTGCGTTAAACTTCCATAGGCTTGATGTGGAGCCTTTCACTCACAGGTATATATATATTCTTATATTCATTACTTTACTTTCTATAGTTAATTTCTCATTTTATATTTATTATTATAGGTGTTATGGGGTATCAACGTATAAGAGAATTTACAAGTTATGTGTGATACCGATAAATAGTGAAAATGAATGGCCAAGGACAAACATGTTGCCAATGCTTCCACCGGTGTATGTAAATGAAAAAGGGGCTGGAAGACCTATTACACAAAGGAGATTGGAAAAAGGGGAAATTGGAAAAAAATCGATGAAACGTCCAGCTAGTACATTGATATTGCCGGGAGGACATGCACTAAAGAGGAGGCAAGTTTCACTGAAATGTCAAATATGTAGAAAAGAAGGCCACAATGTTAGGACATGCAAAGCTGCATCAAGAAACCAATATGCTAGGGCAACACCAACTTCTGAAGATTTCTTTGATGATGATGGAATTGTTGACATTACCATTGGTACAGGGTACATAGATCAAACAGATACTTTGGAAGTCCCTTCTGATCTTGTGGCATTACCAGTTGAGTATATCACTAATGCAACCTATGATGATTCTTCACTCTTTCAACATGTAAGTTTCGTATATTTGTTCATCAATTTCATTAGTTCTATCACACCGTAAAAGTTAATTAATGTTGGATGGTACACAGGCTAATAATGGTGGAACCAATGCATCTCAACATCATGATACTAGTTTGCGCTCATGGATGGTTGAGACCACTCCAATATCCCAACGCTCCAAGCAAGTCAGACATCTCTCAACATTGAGGATCTATCCGTGAATGCTGCCCAAACACTTATGAAGGATGGCAAGCGATTCGTGACCATTTCCAACCTCAAGAAACAAGCCTTCTATAAGTCCATGAAAAAGTAATGAGGGAGCTGGTGTTTATGTATTTTGACTAGTGAAAATGGAATATTGTAGCAAAGTTTTGACATCACATAACTATCAATTATGATTGAATTTTGATGGCTTGCTTTGTCATGTTAGAATATTGAACAGGAATGTATTTTGAGAGCACATGACTCTTACTTATGTTGTTCTCATGGTTTTTGTCTAGTGAAGGATTATCATGAACTTGAAGTAGTTTGGAATTGGAAAATTATTGTAATGGTTTTACTTTTGACTGTAATGGTTTTATGTTGTAATTTCAATGTTTCTTACAAAGGTGCTAAACATGATTACATATCAAGATTATGAGGTAATTCCACAACATCCAGTGAAGACTTCAATCTATTACCTCCATTCAATTACACCAAAATCTAAAACAAAATCATTGCATAAATCACTACATCTCTTCAATCCATAAAACAAAATCATTGTATAAATCACTAAATCCCTTCAATCCATTACCTCCATTCAATTACACCAACACATTCCCCTACACATTTAAACAGCCAAACAAAAGAGCTACAAGTTCTTGCATTTTATTTCAATAACACAACAATTGCTAGGGAAATAGCTAGAAACAAACAACAAATCCGTGTAAATGGATTTGTACTACAGAAATCACATGTACTACACAAGCTCAAAATTGTTGACAGACCAAAACTGAAACTCTGTCATGCTTGCGATAATATACCATCAGCACTTACATAAGCCACCATTGATTTCTTGGATTTTCTATTCTTTGATTTTTCTGATTTTTGCTTTTTCTTCATGGGTGTATCTTTAGGTACCATGCCGTTATCCTCACCTCCATTAACTTGTGCCTCTACCCCTTCTTCAAACCCGGAAGAATGCGGAATGGAATCATCCTCCACACGTGTTGATTTTGCCTCATTTCGTTCAGGTTCAATAACGAACATTCTTCCTGTCACAATACAGTCTAGAAGAACGTGCTTCTTTCTAGAATTGTGTCACTTGAAAATGTAATCTATTTCAAAAAAAATATGTGTAAAGAATTCTCCTCTAAAATAGATCGAAACAGAAATCGAAACAGAAACGCAATTGTTTGAAAGAACCGAAAGTCGACCCTTTGACGCCTTCGAATGTTGCTCATCTTCACCAGATTCCGACTGCTAACCTAACGGAGTGATTGGGAAAGAAACGAGGTTTTTGGGCAGAAGAATGGAGAAAAGCGAGATTTATTTTTCAGTAAATGGGTTTTTAGAAATGGGTTGTGAGTTATGGGTTGTGGGTTAGATCCATGTAATTAAGAATGGTAGGACCGATACTTATTAGTCATAATCCTCTTTCATTAGATAATAATTGATTTTATTATGACTAAAGGATCAAATTGGAGAAAAATTCAAACTTAGCGGACTAATTTTTCCAATTAAAATGAAGAGGACTAAATTGGTGAATTTAGAAAGTTAAAGGACTATTTTGTTAATTATTCCATGATTTTGTGGGTAAGACTTCTGAATTGGTGTATTTATATGATGTCAACGTCACTGTTAAGTGAACTCTGTATGTGGCTACCATTATTTTTTGCAAGTTGCAACTAGTACTCTAGCTATTATATATACAAGAAATCAAGAATTAATTCACTTCCACCAGCTAATTCAGTACTTTGGAAAAGTGTGCTTGTGTAGAGATGATCTAACAGAATCCTAACTACTAGTCAAAATGCCGTAGACCGAAACTTGCTTAGTGACAATATCCGGATTAGTGTTAATGAATTTTAGGGTTAGGTAAAATGATGATTAGAAGGATAGGAATATGGAAGATGATGAAGAACAAGAACACACACAAAAAGATGGGTATGAGAACTGATTTCAATATTAAGCAAAGTTGTTTACAATGGTGTGGGAGGACATATATATAGTCCAAGCCACAAGGAAAGCAAGAAAATACATTAAAATATAATGTTGAGCACAACATAGCCAAATTATGAAAGTGATGCGGTTTAGATAGTGTAATACCCGAGAATTTTGCAACATAAAATAAATAAATAAATAAATAAATAAACAATAAATAAATATAATAAATAAATAAATAAACATGATAAATAGATAAAGAATCATAAGAGAGGAGAAATGGAATTTAAATTAAAAAGGAATAAAAATTCCGAGAACCCGGGAAGCCGAAGACAATTTAATCAAATAAATGGTTACACGGGAACCCAACACCGATGGACTCAATAACTCGAGTCCAAATGTAAATTTAGATCCGAATAAAATTTAGATAGGAAATCGGAGCCCGAAGATAGCCCGGAAATCGGAGCCCGAGAACATAGAGGGATAGAAGTCCGAAAGAGAGGAGAAAAGACCCGATGGATCGCACGACCCGACCCAGACCGAAGTCCATGCGGAGTCCGCGCGCTGTTTGGCCTAAAGGCGCGCCAACCCCACGCCACTCGACAGAAACGGCTGTTGCGAGATTCTCTCGCCCGAATCCGGATTTTTCGACTTCGGTTACATTCCTTTCGGCTCAAGACACTTAGGGGAAGACTTTGGACGTCCCCTAGGTCTTGCACATCTATAAATAACCATCTAAATCAATCCCGAACACTTTTCAAACCCTACGAAATCTCTCTACACATCAAACCCTAATTCCGGAGTCGTCGGAGGCACGAAGGCAAGAAAGGGACTGACTTGGACGAAATTCGGGAGACTTCTATCGTCGTGGTAAGATCCGATCTATTCCTTTTTCCATTCTTGATTCGAAAACGAATCCTAATTCGATCTTTTTCTATTCTAAACCCCCGATCCGGATCTAGAACAAAGAACCCAACGAATCAAGGAGATAAACGGTGAACTGGAAGCCACGCCTCCGAATCGACGAGCCGGAACAACCGTGAATCTGTAAGTTAATACTTACATGGTTTTGGAGAATTAAAATTCACTTGATCTAAAGATTTGAATCAAGAACGTAAAATCTGTCACAACTAAAATCCTTACGGCACAGTGTTTTTGCACGATTTTTCCGAACCCTTAAAACTGTTCAAACGAGAAAACTTAAAACACGAAAAATGTTCCTAAGACATAGATCTATCGTCTGTAAAAATTTCACAATTTTTCATCGTGTTTTGTTATCCGAAAACGACCACAAACGAACCTGCCTTTGACTTAGATCTTGAAACGGCGATAGATTCTTAGTCCGAACTTGAGGTTGATTTTTACCTTAGATGTAGTCCGATTTAGGATTGGTGTTAAACATAAGAATTGTAGATCTATACGTTAAGTACATCTCCGTAAATGTTTAGAATTTTTCGTTGAGGTTTGATATCGGAGATCGACTCCAAACCGAACTGTTCTAAATTTAGATCTTGAAATCTTGACAGATTCTTGGTCCGAGCTTGTAGGCGTTTTTGACCATAGATATAGGATGAATTAGATCTTTTGTTGAACATGAAACTTGTAGATATATGTCTTAAGAATCTCCCTGTAAAATTTCATCAAATTTGGAGTTGGTTTGCTATGGTAGATCGTGAAATCTTGAAACTGCTGTTGGAAATTTCGGACAGATTATCATCCTGTTAGAAATCTATGTTTTTTATTTACTTCCTATCTCGGATCGAAAAACTTAAAACATGAAACTTGTTCACCTTTGTGTTTTCGAGTCACCGGTCAAATTTCAGAATTTTTGGACTTAAAACCGATTTTTAGTTAATTTTGGAGTAAACTATGGATTTGACCAAGTCAGATCTTGAAAATCTTGTTGAAAAGGCTTTTAAATGATATCGGAGCGAATAGCGTCCTGAAATAGTATATCTTGAGAAACTTAATTTGGGAAATTGGTCTTTCTAAACAAAGAGAAGATTAAAATATTGGGGTTTATGACTAAGCTAGATACTGTCAATTTTGTCTACGGCTTGTGGACATAAGAGCCCAAGTGTATGTCTAGTGGACGTAAGAGCCCTAGCGACATATTGATTGTATGGCTAGCGGACGTAATGAACCTATTAAAAGATTGACCATGATACTCGTGGACATAAGAGCCCGAGCGTAAGGCTGGCGGACATAAGAGCCCTAGCGATGGTGATCTGTAAAAGAAATGAGACGAGACATTTATAAGAAATTTAAAGTAAATTCTTGATAAATTGTGCTTTTAATTTTATGTCAATTTATTCGATTACTTTGCAAGCTGTATTTGTGATCTTATGGAATCCCTGCCTTTTTAAATTATGCAATTAAATTATTAGATGAATAAATTAAATCGGGTCCTGTGTGCACATATTTTCTTTAAATTTAATTAAAGGCTTTGAAACCCCATAATCATGCATGTGTTAACTTACTCAGCAAGTTTTTGCTGACCAAACCATGTTTTCCCCTTTTCTTTCAGAGCCGAAGAATATGCATCATCATATGCATACATGGGGATTTTTGAAAATACGTTATTTTTAAATGTTGCGTTAGACTAGAAATTGCATGAACGGGCCTGTCTAACCTGTATTTTGGCCGTGTTGGCCCTATATTTAAATTCCGCTGCATTATATATGTAAATATTGTTTTCCGCTGCAACTGTAATGATATTATTTTCGAGCTATATTACAATGGGCTGTTTGAATGTTTTAAATTCTGAAAAACCATAGTCTTTCATCTATTTAGCAAGCTCGGAGAAACCGTGTCTTGCTAGGGAGGTGTGGTGGTGACATCCCGACCTGGGTGACCAAAAATCGGGGTGTTACAGAGTGGTATCAGAGCCAGGTTTATTTTTAAATTAGTATTATTAAACTATTAGATTATTATTTTTAAACTATTATTTTTAAACCATGATTATTTTAAATTATTATTGTCATAATTATTGAAGCCCAAATTATTATTTTTAAAATTTCCTAGCCCAAATTATTTTTGAGCCCAAATGATAATTATCTTTGACCCAATATGGAGGTCCAAAGATTTTAACTATTATTTTAAATTTTTAAAGCATTAATTCCATGGAATGAATTTTTACTTTGAAAACCCATGAAAATTTGAAAATATATATATATATATATACACACATAGTGCATAAATTATTTTTGGGAGAATTATCATTTGCATACATACATACATGAATATTTGTACTTACCTTTTTTTAAAGTGAGTTATCTCTGTTAGATAGCATTCACTTTAATATTCGGCTCGACTCTGACTTAGAAGCGCTAGCCTGATACTAATGTCGCCTTAGTCTTAGATCTTTATCACCTACGCGTAGCGTGCCCATATCAAGTCTTTGCCTTTATCATTCCCATCAGGTAGATCTTTACTAGTACGTTATATATTGACTTATCAAGAAACCTAGTATTGAATATGAGGGTTGAGTGCCCATTTGGATTTAAGATGAAGTTGGATAAAAATTTGGATTGAGAGAAATATTCCGTGATGATTTTTGGAAATTAAGGAATGATCATTGGACTTAGTTGAGGCGACACTATCCGAACCTTTTAAGATCAATTCATATGCAGTTATGGGGCCATAGCTGAAGCTCTAAGGGGGAGAGGATGTGATACCCCAATACTTTTATGCGTGAAACTGTTGGTCTACGTTGGATTGACGCAATGAGAATAATTTTATTCTTGGCGTTACCATTCCGAGTATGACACAACTTCGAGGACGAAGTTGATTCTTAAGGAGGGTAGACTGTAATACCCAAGAATTTTGCAACATAAAATAAATAAATAAATAAATAAATAAACAATAAATAAATATAATAAATAAAAAAAATAAACATGTTAAATAGATAAAGAATCATAAGAGAGGAAAAATGGAATTTAAATTAAAAAGGAATAAAAATTCCGAGAACCCGGGAAGCCGAAGAAAATTTAATCAAATAAATGGTTACATGGGAACCCAACACCGATGGACTCAATAACTCGAGCCCAAATGTAAATTTAGATCCGAATAAAATTTAGATAGGAAATCGGAGCCCGAAGATAGACCAGAAATCGGAGCCCGAGAACATAGAGGGATAAAAGTCCGAAAGAGAGGAGAAAAGACCCGACGGATCTCACGACCCGGCCCAGACCGAAGTCCAGGCGGAGTCCGTGCGGTGGCCGCGCGCTGTTTGGCCTAAAGGCGCGCCAACCCCGCGCCACTCGACAGAAACGGCTGTTGCGAGATTCTCTCGCCCGAATCCGGATTTTTTGACTTCGATTACTTTCCTTTTGGCTCAAGACACTTGGGAGCAGACTTTGGACGTCCCCTAGGTCTTGCACATCTATAAATAACCATCTAAATGAATCCCGAACACTTTTCAAACCCTACGAAATCTCTCTACACATCAAACTCTAATTCCGGAGTCGTCGGAGGCACGTAGGCAAGAAAGGGACTGACTTGGACGAAATTTGGGAGACTTCTATCGTCGTGGTAAGATCCGATCTATTCCTTTTTCCATTCTTGATTCGAAAATTAATCCTAATTCGATCTTTTTCTATTCTAAACCCCCGATCCGGATCTAGAACGAAGAACCCGACGAATCAAGGAGATAAACAGTGGACTGGAAGCCACGCCTTTTTCTTTCAGAGCCGAAGAATATGCATCATCATATGCATACATGGGGATTTTGGGAAATACGTTATTTTTAAAAGTGCATTAGACTAGAAATTGCATGATCGGGCCTGTCTAACCCGTATTTTGGCCGTGTTGGCCCTATATTTAAATTCCGCTGCATTATATATGTAAATATTATTTTTCGCTGCAACTGTAATGATATTATTTTCGAGCTATATTACAATGGGTTGTTTGAATTTTTTAAATTCTGAAAAACCATAGCCTTGCATCTCTTTAGCAAGTTTAGAGAAACCGTGTCTTGCTAGGGAGGTGTGGCGGTGACATCCCGACCTGGGTGACCAAAAACCGGGGTTTTACAGATAGTCTATGCGGTTTATACCGCCTCAACACAAAGAGACCGCATGCATTAAAATTGAAGACTCCCTTGCATTCTGAGGTGATGCGGTTAAGGTGATGCGGTTTAAACCGCCTCGGTCAGACCGCCTTGTTTGAATGTTTACCATATATCTTCAATTGGATGTCTCCGTACCTCTATGCGGTTTAAGACAATCGATGCCGTTTAAACCACATCGAGAAGACCGCCTCGAGTTGAAGGTTTCTGCATGAGATGGGATGATGCGGATTGATCGTGCGGTTTAGACCGCATTGTCTAGACCGCCTCGAATGGGCTTGGCTTCTCTTCCACAAAATGATGCATGCGGTTTAAGTGATGCGGTTTAGGGTGATCCCGTCTAAACCGCCTCGCCTAGTCCGCATGCACTAGACCGCATGTGCTGATTTTGGACTCCTCTTCCTGGAACACTTCGATGCGGTTTGTCGAGTTTAGGCTTGATGAGGTTTAGACCGCATGCATGCTGTTTAAACCGCATGTGTTAGACCGCCTCGATCTTGAAAATCTTCCAAGTATTGGAGTTTTTCGACCTCTTCATGCTTGTGGGTTCCTTTGTGCATCCTGAGGCCTTCTTCCAGCTTTATTTAATCCGAGGTGAGGAATCCATGTTAATGGATTCCGAGCTTGTCGGTCTTGATCTATCCGGATCATTATTTGCAGTCTTTGGGTTTCCTGGGGCTCCAGATTATCTGTTTCCTGCAAGAAAATTTTATACAGTGCATCAGAAAATTTCTTGACCCTTTGTTTGGAGACTGGCCCTTCGGGGATTATTGGAATAATTAATCCGTTGGTTCTGGCGACTACACCATACCCACCCCCTTGGGAAGGTTGACACATCAACCGATCAGAATCCAACTCATCATCTCGTTCGAAAAGAGATAAATCAGCAAAATTGAAAGTCGGATTAATATTAAAATCATCAGGAAGCTCAATCCGATAGGCGTTGTCGTTGATTTTCTCAAGGACTTTGTAAGGTCTTGTTGCACGGGTTGCGAGTTTGCCATGTGTCTGTGCAGGAAACCCTTCTTTTCGCATATGCACCCAGACCCAATCTCCGGGTTTCAGTAACAGTCTTTTTCTGCCCCTGTTGGCAAATTTGGCATATGTCTCTGATGCCTTCAGCAAGCTGTTTCGAACATTCTGGTGTAGATCCTTGATTGCCTTAGCCCTGTCCCTGCCATTGAAGTTAAGATGCTCACTACTAGGTAGTGGCAGAAAATCGAGAGGGGTCATCGGGTTAAATCCATAAACAACCTCAAAGGGTGACATGTGTGTGGAACGATGAATGTGACGATTATAAGCAAATTCAATGTAAGTTAAACATTCATCCCAACTTTTAGAGCTCGAAGAAGTAATTATGTGTAGAAGGTTACCCAACACGCGATTTACCGCTTCTGTCTGTCCGTCCGTCTGAGGATGGTAAGACGTTGAGAAAAGAAGTTGTGTGCCTATCTCACGCCAAAAGCCCTTCCAAAAATAACTTACGAACTTGGCATCTCGATCTGAAACAATTGACCTGGGTACTCCATGCAGACGTACCACTTCTTTGAAGAATAAATTCAAAATATGTCTGGCATCATTGGTCTTCGCACATGGTATGAAATGTGAATCGATCAACTACCACAAAGATTGAATCTTTGCCTCTTGCGATCTGATAATGGCCAAAATTGTCCATTATTTCCAATCCATTTCCGTGTCTGAGACGGACATTTCGATTGTATTCCCATCTTATTTTAATAAGAAAGCAGTTGAATTAGACAGATTGATGCAAGTTTGTAAAAATATTAAGCTGGTAATGAAAGACACAAAACATGCAATTTTAATTCCATTTACATTAGAAAAATCCAAAAACATGAAAAAAGGAAAAAGAAAAGAAAAAGGAATGAAAAGATGGGCAAAAGAATAAGATAACCCACAAAAATCAAAAAGATGGGAAAAAGAATGAAAACCCACAATCTGAAATTTTGGTTAAGTGTTGAAGACCAATTCGGTCTATAAGCAATTCGACCTAAATCGAATTGCTCATTAGATCGAATTGCTGAAGAAAAGAAGAAAAAGAGAAGTGTTGAGGAAGAGAAGAGCAACCAATTCGGTCTATGGCAATTCGGTCTAAACCGAATTGACCCCTAGACCGAATTGCACCATGGAAAAAAGAAGACTTTAAGCAAAACAGAAAAGAAGGAGTTCGATCTATGCAATTCGGTCTAGGCCGAATTGATTGCATAGATCGAATTACCTTAAAGCAAAGAAGCCAAACAGGAGCCATCTTCAATTCGACAAGGCCAATTCGGTCTACCCATAGACCGAATTGATGGATGAATACCACATTTCAGCTCAAGATCAAGAAGGAAGACCTCATGCAATTCGAATTGCATCAATTCGATCTAAACCGAATTGCATGAGGAGACCGAATCACATTCAAAAGTGCAGCTGAGCACGTGAGAAATGCATGATGGGCCTAGGGTTTCAAAAAGAAGTATAAAAGCTGACCTTCCTCAACAAAATCATATACACAGACACACTTGGACAGTTTGCTGGGAGACAAAAAGAAGGAGCGGAAGGTTCTTCACCCCTTAAGGGTTAGGTAGGTAGTGTAGTTTAGTTAGTTTATTTTCATGCTAGTATGGTAGTTTTATTGCTTTCAAGCTCAGTTTGTTTTTCATAGAAGCTTGTTACCACCCTTAGTGTAGCCATTTCCATATCCTTTAAATGCTTTGTAGTTAGAATGAACCCTACCTTCAAGCCAATGAATGGTTTTAGGGTTATTTACTGCTTTCAAGTGTCAATACAAGAAAGAATCCAGAAATGGGTTTTCATTTCAAGTGTTTGGCATTTATTTACTGCTTTCCTTAGCAATAAATGTTAGAATGTTTGTTTGTTTCAACTAGGTTACATTTATTATGTCCTAGTTGACTTGCATTCCTAATAAATGTATACTAGTGGGTTTTTGGCTTGATTTTACACCTTAGAGATTCAAATAAGTGCTCTTAGGTTTTAGACAATCTTAGGCTTATTAGATTTATTTCCATGCCTTCCAGTTGCTGTTTTAGTTTCTTTTATTAGCTTAGTGTTGCCTTAGATAATGCAGGTGTTCTTATTTGTAAGCATGTGTTCTTATTTATTTAGTAGATATTCAAGCTCTTGATTGCTTGTTTGTAGTTTTAAGGTTTGTTTCAAGCCAATGCCTGTTAGCCACATAACCTAGGTCTATTTTTCTTTAAAAACACTCATTAGTGTGGCTGTGAAGTGACATTGATGTGAAATGAGGGATTTGGTAAATCTTAGCCATCATAAACCACACAATATAAACCACACCCGCACTTATGAGAGAAAGACATGCAATTCGATTTGAGGTAGTTTGGTCTAGACCGAATTGCCCATGAGAATAGAATTGCATGGCAAAAATATTTGTTGAATGCTTCATCTAAAAATTCATATGCAATTCGATCTAGGCAATTCGGTTTATACCGAATTGCCCATGAGACCGAATTGCATAGCAAAAAGTGTTATTTTCATGTGGAATCTCTAAGCAATTCGGTCTAGGTAATTCGGTTTAGGTCGAATTACTCATCTAGACCGAATTGGCTTTGGAAACCACATTGTATGCATTCCATCCCCTCATGCCTTAGTTTATTTTATTGTTTCTACCAATTTGAATTGCCAATTCGGTCTAAACCGAATTGACTTGGCAATTCGAATTACCCTCATTTTGGGGTAAATGCATTAGCCAAATTTGAGTAAAGGAATGACTTCCTCAATTCGAATTGTCCAATTCGGTTTAGACCGAATTGCTTGACAATTCGAATTAGAGGATGCTTCACGACTTTGCAAGGATTAATTGGGTATGGTGTTATTTCATACTTCATGCATCCTCAATTCGGTCTCTTTTACATGTTGCCCAATAGACCGAATTGCTTTCTTCCTTCTATTTTTGAAACCCCAAAAATATTTTATTTCAAGAGTTGTGTAAGTTGCATGGGTGTATTGGGTCTAGGCCCATCACATCTAATTTTATCCATTACACATCTCAACCCATTAGTGTCTTAATTATTGTGTGATTAACACTCACACAATACCAAAAACATTTTCTTAACTTTGTTTATTTTCCCTTTCATTGTGTGTATGAATGAGTAATAAGAAATACCACAGATCAATGTTGGCGAAAAGGTCCCTTCACCGGGATCACGATTAGCTCGTCTTCTGTGTATTAATTATTGCTCGTTATTTTGCATGGTCTGATTAGTGGTTGGTGGAAGCTACGGCGAAAAGGTCCCTTCACGGGGATCACGATTAGTCACTCAGCCAACTCCTAATCAGATACAGTTTTCTTCATTTTATCTTAATTTCAAAACCTGAATCTAGAATTGTAGTAATAATAGATGATATATGCCAATGTCACCTAATAATTACTACAGTAATAGAACATGTGGGTTTTCATCCAGACTCGCAGATAGTGAAGTCTAAGATGACGGCGGCAACTCACTTAAGGCATTCCACTGTCTACAATCATTCCATCTGGAATACTTGGGAACCGGACAGCAGATGTTTGCAGTCCGGATAACCCCAGTTATTTCTGGCATTCTCTTTAGCCAGCTTCTTCTTATCTCAGGCTAATTCATCTTTGTGTGCCAAATTCTGTCTAACCCCATCATATATTTTGGGGTAATTTATTTTACTTCTCATATACATGTATGCATGATATTATTATGTAGATATGGTGGTCTATAATATTTTGGAGATCCTTCTCCTTGGACATAGAAGTCTTGATTTAAATTAGATGCTGCACAACAAATTTCCACAAAAAATCATTTTATAAAATCCAGATCTGAGTAAGGGATAATTTCACAGTTATGACTAATTCATATCCTACTGGGGGTTGATTTTGAGAGCTTAGAAGCAGAGTCAGCGAATAGGTCTCACTTAGACTGAAAGGATCTGTGTTTTAATTGAGAATTTAGTACCTGTTTAGGGAATGATTTTCAAGTATCCATTTGCTTCTCAAAATTGCTGTGTGTTGGAAATCTTTTATTAAATGTTGCATCGAATCAATGTTCACTTGGATTCAGATAAGATGTGATAATCAGTATTAGAGGAATAACATATAGGCCTTGGTTAATTTCTAAGGTAGGGTTGAGTATTCTTTCAACTGATATCTTCTCTCACCAAAGTCTAAAATTGAGTCTTGAGTGAATACATTCGGAATAAACCTTCATAGGTCTGTTCCACTCATGTTTGTATCTCATAACTAACCAAATGTTATAAGCCCAGTGGCTTATTGATATTTGGGAAGTTCTAAATCTGCATCTGGTCACCAAGACCAGGGGCACTTTTATACTAACGGATCGTGAATATCTTTTAAGACTTCCGAGTGATAGGTTTTTAAATGCTTTCTTTACTGCTTTCTTTACCGCTTTCTTTAAAATGCTTTCATAGAGGTCACTCGGAAGAAACTGGAGATGTGTCTGCCGGTTGTAAGGTTTAAGAGTTGTGGATTAGTTCGGGGTTAGATTTGGATTTTGGGTGTGACAAGGGGGACGATAGGAGTACTTGGCATATCAACTAATGATATGTTAGGTGTTGCTTGTCCACCAGAGATGATTAACATACTCTTGCAAGGCAATGCAAAGGGGAGTTATTAATCTGTGGTATCTTAGAAATTGATGTCCTAAGAGCATTTAAATTCTCACTGTAACTACCTATCTGTTAAAGGGAACATAGTACAGAAAGCATGAGAGTTAGCTAACTGATGAGTTACCCTAACCGAAGATCTGTGTATTAAAATGGAAGTTTAATTGTGTTTCATCTGAATCTTGTCCAATCTCTATTATTTTCTCCCTGTCCCTTCTGTCACTTTTTAATTCGCTTTCGTAGAATAATTTTACCTGTTTTCCTAGCATAATTCTTATCGCTTTCTTATAATAGAATTAATCGCTTTCTAGATATAATTTATCAGCTTTGTAGTGTAATTTTATTGCTTTTCATCTTCTAATTTAAATTATGTCAAGTAGTTGTTAGAAACCATTGCAAAACTTGAATCGAGTAACCGAGTGGAAAATCTTAGTAAACGACGTGGGCCCTGCTTCTATCGCACATCCTCCAGAGAACGATCCGGTCTTACTATAAATTACTGCAATTTTTGACACCGTGCGCTTTCGGGGGCACAGTTTCTTAACACGAGTAATAAAAACGTGACAACCTATAATATATCCCTAATCCCATCTCCATCTTCATAAAATGGTTTTATTAAATAAAATTGAAAACCAGGATTATGATTTTTCAGAAAATACTCATATAGTGGGAACTTGTCAAAAGTTTCATGGCGCTGTTGCCAGGGATCATAACTTGGGAGCGCCATGAAATTGGAGATTGTATTTAGAGGTCGCTTCACTCCCCCAGCAGTGCAATGAAATGTGTCAAAAGTTTCATGCCGGGGAGGATGCAGCGCCGTTTGAAATCAAAGTATCCCACATGAGTAATAAAAAGTGAATTATATCCTTAAACCCCTTTCCCACAAATCATAACTCTTTCCTTTTAATAAAATTTAACTTGGGATATTTTAGAAAATACTCGTGTTAGTGAAACTTGTCAAAAGTTTCACGATCCGTGGTAGTCCAAGCACGAAGTCCATTAATATGTCCAGCCAGGGTCCTTCTGGCACATGCAATGCTTGATACAAGCCGTGAGGTTTAACCGTCGACTTGGCCTTCAGACAGACAAAGCATTTAGCAATGAAACGAACAACCTGGGCCTGCATTTTCGGCCAGTAGAATTTTTTAACAAGGATTCCTAGAGTTGCATCCTTTCCAAAGTGTCCCATAAGTCCACCACCGTGAGCCTCTTGTATTAGCAACTCCCTGACGGATCCCTACGGAATGCATAATCTGTTACCAAAGTACAGGAACCTGTTCAGTTGGGAAAACTCCTTGAAACCATTTTGCTTCGTCCTCTCGTAAAGCACTCTAAAATCTTCGTCAACGGCATATTGACTCTTAATATGCTCAAAACCAACCAGATGAGTAGTTGCAAATGTTACCAATGATGTTATCCTGGAGAGTGCATCTGCAACGACATTGTCCTTTCCTTTCTTATACTTAATCACATAAGGGAAAGACTCAATAAATGTGCTCCATCGAGCATGTCTTTTGCTCAATTGTCCCTGAACTCTTATGTGCTTAAGTGTCTCACGGTCAGTGTTGATCACAAATTCTCTTCCTCTCAGATAGTGTTGCCATGTCCTCAAAGATTGAACAACAACATATAATTCCTTGTCGTATGTGGGGTAATTCAGTTGTGCTCCACTGAATTTCTCACTGTAGTATGCTATTGGTCTTCCTTCTTGGAGCAATACCGCTCCCATGCCCGTACCTGACGCATCACTTTTTCAATTTCGAATGGCAAATTGAAATTTGGTAATGCTAGGACAGGTGCATGAGTGAGCTTATCCTTGAGGTCATTGATGAGTGATTTTCACTACTCATATTTTACCACAAGCGGATGGTCGTCATCAAGTAATAAAAACCGGTGAATACCGGGTCGAACCACAGGGAATTTCAGAATATTATTTCATTCCGGGAGAAAATTTTAATTTTCTTAAGTTCATTAATTATATTTTATATATTTTAAAAAAGAGTTTGATTAATTCTAATGGTGATTTAATTAAAAATAGTGACATTAAATTTAAAATAAAGCAAGTTAAAAATTTAATTAATAAAAATACAAATGGGAGATGCTTGTAATATTTTAAATATTGCCATCTTTATATAAAATAGAAATTGCATATTGATTTAGCATTTTCCAATGTCTAAAAAGATCAATTTCTTAAAATTAATTATTTTATAAAGATTAAAAATATTGTAATCTTCTACAGATCAAATTATGCTTAAACGGATTTCATGGAAGCTGATTAAATTATCTAACATTCTGCAATCATTATTCTAGGCCTAAATTTGAGTCTTTCCCAAGCATACAAATTTTCCTATAGCAATTAAAAGGCACTTTTCATTTCCCAAATCATTGTGCACATGCCAGAATGGCAGAATCCATTTATAATGTAATTTATTCCCAATTCCGGTACTAAAATATTAATTCTACTTTTTATCTCCCGATTTAGCAAAGCAGAAATCACAGAATTGGATTCTAACATTTAATTATGCAGAACAGTGTAAATAATTTAACAATTATGGTAAAATAACAATTAAACATGGTAAACTGGATTAAATTACTAATTTTAAAATGCAGATAGATTAGAATTAATGCCAGATTGCTAAAAATAGATAATACAGATTGATCGGTCAATTCAAAGCTTTAGCAGATTATTAATTTGAATAGCAGATTTAGTAAAACACAGAATGTCGATCATTTTGTAGGCATCTAACATATCATTCTAATACAGATTCACATACCATAGCAGATTAATCTAGATTCAACACATGAAACATCGATAAATTATATTGCTTCCATAAAACATAAATTCATACTTCAAAAGTGATTCTGAACTCCCGTTCTAGATCACTCTTAACACGAACAATACAGAAATCCGTCTACAAATTCGAAACATAGCAGTAAATTACATTTAGAGGCAAATTCAATTCATTACAAAGCAAGAAAAAGAAAGGCAACACCTAGAATAGGAAGAACACGCCCAGAACTGCGTTCTTGAAGCATTCCTCCGGCTTGATTTTGTGTTTCTGGCCTTCTTCTCCCATTGGAATGTGTTTTCAGAGAGTTTCTGTCGAAGTTTTTTGAGTCTGTGCCTGTAGAAATGACGAAAAACGGTGTTTAAAACCGAGTTCGGGAGGTTAGAAAACTGCCCAACCGCGACTGTGGCCAAAAAGTGGCGCTCGGAAGAGGTTTTCGGCGCCACCAAGGAGCTGCGGCGCATACGAAGATTTTCTGAATTTTTGAGAGTGGCGCATTTTGTGGCGCTCCAAGGTGCTTTTCGGCGCCGCCAAGAAGGTGCGGTGCATTCTGACAATTTCCTAAAATTCAGCCCGCGGCGCAAAAAGTGGCGCCTGGAGGGCATTTTATGCGCCACCAAGAAGGTGCGGCGCATCCTGAAGCTTTTTCCAATCCGAAATTTTCCCAAGTGTTGATGTGGCGCCTGATGTGGCGCCTGAGCATGATTTTAGGCGCCGCCATGCCTATGTGGCGCATTCTGGAGCTTTTCCAGTGTTGAAAATTCCGAATTTGACATCCTTTGTCCTTCGAACATCTTCTTTCATCATTTTAATGCCTGAAACATCATTGCAATGTATTAGAATTGCCAAAGTCTTATTATTAAGCTTAAAACAAGGTAAATTGGGCTCGGATAAGCTCAATTTAACCAGTCTTATTAATATTTACAAATCACATGAAATATAAACTAAAAAGCAGTAAAATAGGGTCACATGCATGCAATTTAGGTTCGTTTTAACACAATTTAAGCTCATTTAAAAGTGGTTTCACAGGGTGCATCAGTCATCAAATGCCTTTTGCTGTGCCGGCCCCCACTTGAATGGAATTTCCTTTCTAAGCAGTGCAGTGATCGGGGCCGCAATTACACTAAACTGTGGAACGAATCTTCTAAAGAAACCACTCAAACCCAGAAAACTGCGTACTTCGTGTGCAGTGGTTGGCGACTTCCAGTCAGATATAGCCTTGATCTTGGAATCGTCCACTTTCAGTCCATCTTTCCCGACGACAAATCCAAGAAACGTCACTTCCGGCACACAGAAGCTACACTTCTCGAAGTTGGCGTATATGCAAACCTCTCTCAATCGATCTAGTACCTGTTGCACATGATTTACATGATCGATTAGAGTATAGCTATAAATAAGAATGTCATCAAAATAAACTACAACAAATTTTCCTATGAACTGTCTAAGAGTCTCATTCATCAAACGCATATATGTAGAGGGGGCATTCGTGAGGCCGAATGGCATGACGAGCCACTCGTATAGACTAAACTTCGTCTTAAAGGCGGTCT
Organism: Hygrophila difformis; assembly: GCA_030278955.1. Taxonomy (NCBI): domain Eukaryota; kingdom Viridiplantae; phylum Streptophyta; class Magnoliopsida; order Lamiales; family Acanthaceae; genus Hygrophila; species Hygrophila difformis. The sequence continues at coordinate 35,103,866 of JAOANR010000009.1, read as the reverse complement.
TCCATTCATCCCCTGGCTGCATTTTGATTTGATGATATCCGCTCTTTAAATCGATTTTGGTGAAGAGACTAGCGCCACCAAGTTCATCTAGCATGTCGTCCAGTCGCGGAATCGGATGACGATATTTGACCGTAATAGCGTTGACCGCACAACAGTCAACACACATACGCCATTCGCCATTTTTCTTCGGAACGAGCAAGACTGGAACAGCACACGGAGACAAACTTTCTCGAACCCAGCCCTTTTCGAGCAACGCTTGCACTTGCAGCTGAATTTCCTTTGTTTCTTCGAGGTTCATGCGGTATGCAGGTCTGTTGGGAATCGAAGCTCCGGGTACAAAATCAATGCGATGTTCTACACCTCGGAGTGGTAGTAGACCAGCTCGTACTTCTTCCGGAAAAATATCCTGATTTTTGTAAAGCATCCTAGAAAATTCCTAAGGCAAATCAGGTGTAGTATGAACAGTTCTATTGATAGATTCATCAGGTTTAATTAATGCAAGAAAACAGTGACCTGAGAAGTTAGGTTCTCGTGCTGCTTGCTGAAATGCAGTCTTGGTCAATATCAGACATTGATCCAAGCTCGATGACTCCTCACCAACTTTGGCCTTTCCTCTTTCCTTTGCCTTTCGGTCGGCTTCTTCTTGAGCCACCTTGTTCTTCAGCTTTTCCTGGTGTAATCTAACAGCTTTTACAGACAATGGCTTAAATGAATATTCCTTTTGTCCATGCTTAAAATATAAAACATTAGATTTCCCTCTGTAAGTGGCGTCCTTATCAAAAAGTCACGGTCTTCCAAGCAAAACGTGACATGCGTTCATGGGGACGACATCACATAATACCTTTTCTGAATAGGTGCCCTTCGTTATAGGGACCCATGCCTCTTGGGAGACCTTGGTTTTGCCACTGCTGTTCATCCAATGCAGTAAATAGGGATTGGAATGCTCTTCAGTTGGTAGCTGTAATCTGCGCACAGTATACAAACTCACAATATTAGTGCAGCTACTGTTATCAACAATGACAGTGGCATTATTGCCCTGAATAGTGCAACGACAATGGAAGAGATTCTCCCTTTGTTCGTTGGATGATATTTCTGGCTCTCTGTCAGCATTTAAAACCCTCATGGCTACCAGCAGATTCACGTCTTCTTCATTGTCCACATCGATTTCTGGATTGGCTGGCTTATCAATTTGATAGCGTCTCAGATCTTCATCCCAGTCATTCTCGTCTTCTGAATCAACAACTTTGAACACTCCTGGTTCAGCTTCTATCAAAGGTCTCTCATCCTCGCCCGTATTGAGTATGGCCACTCGTCTTGGATTGTTGCATTCATTCGCATAATGGCCTTTCTTGCCGCATTTCCAACAAGTGATCTGTCTTTTGTCCTTGGCGGGTGGATGTTGTTCTCGGCCCTGGGCTCGATTTCGATCATCCCGGTTGAACTCCCTGAAGTTCTTCCCCAGTTCAAATCTTTTAGGCTTGTAGCCTCCTTCATCACGAACCGGCGACGGTGTCGGCTGTGGATGTTTGGGTCTTTCTGTCCGCTCGGGTGGCCGAATCAACCATGGTTTATTTGGGTTGTAACCTGTGGAAGTCCGATGGGTTCTCCTTTTGAGTTGGGCCTCAAACTTTGCAGCTTTTCTTACCAAATCAGTGATGTTCACATATCCTCTCATGTCCATTTCTTCGAAGATCTCGGGCCTCAAACCTTTTGCAAATCTTATCAGAGTGATCAACGGGTCTTCATTGAACTGTGCTCTCATCATGAGCATTTCCATTTCGCGGTAGTATTCTTCAACAGTTCTCGACTCCTGTTTCAAACTGATCACCTTCATGTACATGTCTGGTTCGTAGGTGGGAGGCACGAATCTTCTCTCCATGAGTTGCAGAAAATATTCCCAGTCGGTGACTTGGAGTTGCCCAGCATTGTGATGATCGACTGTAAACTTCTGCCACCATAGTTGGGCATAATCCTTGAATTCTTGAACTGCCAGTTGAATCTTCTTGAAATCGTAGTAGTTGTGGCAGTTGTAGATCATCTCCATGGTGTTTCTCCAATCATGGAATTCATTAGGATCACCAGTCCCATTGAAACTAGGGATGGTGAACTTAATGCATTGCAGATTGTCGTCCACGTCATCTGGATCATCTCTATTTATTACAGGCGCATTCCGGGATCTATTCGGCATAGGTGGTGAAGGCATGGCCAAAGGATCATTGATGCGCAGTCCTTCGTCGGCTAGAGGAGGAGGGATTAGTGCCATCGGAGGTGGCCTTCGAGCACGGGGCCCTTGGCACCGATCAAATGTCCCGATCGCGATCTGTTATCTTCCTTTTCAGCTAGGGCCTCCTCCGCATCGGCCATGTCAGTTCCTTGGACTTGGCTATTGCTTCCAGATGCCCCATTTTGTCCGGAGGTAGAAGGATGGTAGAATGCATCTTCTAACCTACGTTCAACCCTTTGCATCAATCGTAGTGCCAAAGCCTCATCCTGCATTTTCATGCGTCCTGCAAATTCATTACTCAGATTATCAATGCGTTCATTCACAGCAGTAATATTCGAAACATTAGCATCAAGAGTTTGCTTAAGGGTTTCGAAATCAGCCCTTTTAACAGTATTCTCGTTCATTGCTCGTAACATCTCCATGATATCAGTTAAATTCGGCTCTGTATTACCTGCCATGATACTCAGAAAAATAATAATATAGATATAATGTGGGTCATAAAATAAGTGCTGAAATATGTAGAGTGAACTCTCGATTTGCACTCGGTCTTGGGCCTCAACATCAATTCAGTTCGTCACCTGCTCGAATAGTTCAATCAGATGCAAGAGAAGTACACACAGATATTTTGTACGCATAGTTCAAGAGTCAAATGAGCTGTTCGACTCAATCAAAGAACGCATAGATATGTATGTATGTACTGCAGTCTGATCAAGTTCACAGTTTTAAACAGATATTGCAAGCAAAGAACAGTGATATTTGTCCCAATTTAGAAGTGGAAAATAAAAGCTCAGAAGAAAATTGCACTCGAGAAATAAACTCAATTTACTCAAATGACTTCTCGGGCTTGGTTTCACAAAATGCCAGTCACGATATCGACTTTATTGTACAAGTACTCAAGTGGCTTCTCGGGCTAGGTTTCAAATTGTGCCAGTCCGATATTCACTTTATTGTAAATTCACTCAAAACACTCAAAAATATGAAAGGGAAAATAATACTGGAGGTGGAATTACACAACAAACACTTGTGAAAATTCTGGGAACAATCGATGCGGTTTAAACCGCCTCGATGGAGACAGCCTCGATGGAGACCGTCTCAATGCCTTGGACAATTTCTGCTGCTTGTGCGAGGCGATGCGGTTTAACGGGACTCGATGCGGTTTAAACCGCCTCAGAAGACCGCATCGACGTTGGTATTCCGCATGTGAGGTTGATTCTCCAGACTTATAAAAATTTGGATGTTGCCTCTCTAGTGTGATGCGGTTTAAACTGCCTCAAAGGGGGAGACCGCCTCGAGGAGAGAGAAATCTTGGCCTACAATTCTTGACTTTGTTCCTCCTTTTTCGGTTGTGTGTCTTGTACTTCCTTGGGGAATTAAATGCAGTAGATTTCTTACAATATCCTCACACTAAACAAGGTGCCGAATTTGCATATGATTGGACATTTAATGATCATGGCTACACATACTAGCCCTTTCCATGCAATATCAAACTATACTATTACATCAATTTTGCCAAGAACAATATGAATCTTGGATGAACACACCAAGAACACCAAGAACAATCTTCAAATCTTCAAGCAATGTTCAAGAACAAGGATGAGCTCGGTATGCACAAACAAAACTCACAAGATAATTTCTCACTCCCAAACCCACAAAACCCTTCACTGTTTGCTCTTAATAATCTTGTTTAATCCAACAAACTCAAATAGTCATGAAAATACATTCATACATGAGAATAGGATAACAAGGCTAACATCAACAACAAACACATATATGATGATATGGAGAAAATGGTATGGCCGAGAGCTTCAAGCAAGATATTTTTAGGGTTTTTTCTAGATTTTTCAAACAAGAAGAAACACAACATAAGACATGGATAATAACATGAAAATATGGAGAATAATCCTATTGCACTAACAAGTTTGGCTCTGATACCAAATTTCTATATATGCCGTAGATTGAAACTTTCTTAGTGACAATATCCGGATTAGTGTTAATGAATTTTAGGGTTAGGTAAAGTGATGATTAGAAGGATAGGAATATGGAAGATGATGAAGAACAAGAACACACACAAAAAGATGGGTTCAATAAAAGATGATGAAACTAAATTGCAAAGATGAAGGATAAGAAAGCTTATGAATGAAGGTGACTTGAACTTGCCAAGGGAAGTGAGTCGAGCTCAAGACAAATGGCTTCCTTCAAGTGCATCATTCATTGACAAATCCATCGAGCAAGCTTCCAAACTTGATGGCGTGAGGGAAATGAGCATAAGCTCAAGACAAACACGGATGGGGGAGAACACTTTTGAGATAGTGTTCTCGGTTGTGAACTTTGGAAATATGAGAATTGATTTCAGTATTAAGCAAAGTTGTTTACAATGGTGTGGGAGGACATATATAGTCCAAGCCACAAGGAAAGCAAGAAAATACATTAAAATATAATGTTGAGCACAAAATAGCCAAATTACAAAAGTGATGCGGTTTAGATAGTCGATGCGGTTTATACCGCCTCAACACAAAGAGACCGCATGCATTAAAATTGAAGACTCCCTTGCATTCTGAGGTGATGCGGTTAAGGTGATGCGGTTTAAACCGCCTCGGTCTGACCGCCTCGTTTGAATGTTGACCATATGTCTTCAATTGGATGTCTCCGTACCTCGATGCGGTTTAAGACAATGCGGTCTAAACCGCATCGAGGAGACCACCTCGAGTTGAAGGTTTCTGCATGAGATGGGACGATGCGGATTGATCGATGCGGTTTAGACCGCATTGTTAGAGTTGTGCCTCAATTCATTGGTATTGGAGATTTTAAGCAATGATTTTTCAGATTGGGAGAAGCCCCTTAATCATGACCATGATGCTGAGTAGTGGAAGTATTGAAATTTGACAGATTAGGAGGTCTGCCTTAGTTATGGTCATGACTAGTGAAGCTGTTATTGGCTGGAGCAGTTTTTTCTTCTTAATGGGTGGTTATCATCCATTTTAGTGGGCAGAAACTTCCCTTTTCCACCCCATAAGAAATTTACATCTTCTCCACATTAGAATTCATCTTTCTCTTCATCCATTGAGAGAATCATTCCATTTTATGAGATTTTTGTGGATGTAATTGTACTCTCCATTTCGATTCATAGTGGATTTCTTCGTCGTCCGTGGTTTTTTCCCGTTTTGGGTTTCCACGTATATCTTGTGTTCATTTTTACATTCTTGAATCTCTTATTTTGTTCTTCAATTGTTATTTGGTTCTTCAATTGTTATTTGGAGGATCCTTAATTCCCGAACAAGTGGTATCAGAGACTGGTTCTACAATTGAAGATGTCATTTGCGAAATTTGAGATCGAGAAATTTGATTGCAGGATTTCTTTTACTACATGGAAAATCCAGATGCAGACAATTCTAGTTCAAAATGGATTGAAGAAGGCTTTGGATGGAAAAGGCAAAAAGCCAGCCACTATGTCAGACGGCGATTGGGAAGATTTGGATGAAAAGGCGTTGACAGCCATTCAATTGATGTTGTCGAAGGAAGTTCTACATGAGGTTGCTCATGAGACAACGACGGCTGGATTATGGAATAAATTGGAATCCCTATATATGACAAAGTCTCTTGCCAATAAACTTCGTTTGAAGGAACGTCTTTATACTATTCGTATGTCTGAAAGTACATCGATTCAGTCTCATTTGGATGAATTTAATTCAATCTGTATGGATTTGGAGAATCTTGATGTGAAAATTGATGATGAAGATAAAGCTGTGATATTAATTGTCTCATTATCTCCCTCATATAAGCAGTTTAGAGAAATCATGCTTTATGGAAATTCAGATACTCTGTCTTTTGATGATGTTATATCAAATTTGTTGTCGAAAGAAAATTTTGATCATGATAGTCATGTTGATGATAAGGTAGAGGGTTTATTTGTTCGTGGGAGGAATTTTCAGAAAAATGTTGGAGATAGAAAGTCGCGTTCTAAGTCAAGAAGACGAAAGCCGAATGTATTTTGCAATTATTGTAAGAAGTCTGGGCATGTGATTGGTGATTGTTATAAGTTGAAGAACAAGAAAGAAAGAGAGGAAAAAGGCAAGAAACCAGCTGAGGCAGATGTTATTAATTCTGATTCCGATTCAGGAAAGGAGCACATTTTGTCTGTGACTTACGAAAAGCGGTCAACAAATGAGTGGATAATGGATTCAGGTTGCACATTCCATATTTGTCCTAACAAGGATTTGTTTGTATCATTACAAGCTACTGATAATGGTACAGTTTTGATGGGAAATGATGCTCAATGTCGTATTGCAGGCATTGGTTCTGTCCATATAAAAGCTCATGATGGAAATATTCGTACTCTTACGAATGTGAGATATGTGCCTGATGTTCAGAGAAATTTAATTTCTCTTGGTACTCTTGAATCTCTTGGATACAAGTATTCTGGTGATGGTGGAGTCTTAAAAGTTTCTATTGGTGCTCGGACTATTCTGAAAGCAAATCGTGTTGGGAGTCTTTATGTTTTGGAAGGCTCTACAGTGACAAATCCAACTGCAGCTGTTGCATCATCATCTTCTTTAAGTGTTCCAGATTTCACTCGTTTATGGCTCATGAGATTAGGCCATATGAGTGAAAAAGGGTTGAAACTTCTCAGTTCAAATGGATTTCTCGGTGATCAAGGGATCAATAAATTGGAATTCTGTGAGCATTGTGTTTTTGGAAAGCAGAAAAGGGTAAGCTTCTCTACAGCACTCATCGCACGAGTGGTATTCTTGATTATATACATTCAGATTTATGGGGACCATCTAGAGTTCCATCTTTTACTGGGAAAAGATATACTACCTCCGTTCTCAAATAAGTGATCCATTTGCATAGTAGTAACTATTCATTGAGGGCCCGTTTGGATTGGCTTTTGAAAAAAGCAGAAGCCAAAAGTAGAAGCAGAAGCAGAAGTCAAAAGCAAAAGCATGTAACTTTTGTGTTTGGATGGAATGTTTGAAAAGAGGCTTTTTCTAAAAAATATGTTTAGATGAATAAAAATGAAAAGTGCTTTTAGAGTGTGGTAATTACCAAAAAGGACATGCTACTTAATATGATAATAAGATATATTTATAGTGTAATTTATATTAAGTAGTGGGGGTATTTAAGTCCTTGCACATTTTACGAGGTGCTTTTGGCTTCTGCTTTTGGGAGAAGCACCCCCTGGGCTGCTTCTCCCAGAAGCACTTTTTTCGCTTTTTGAGGTGCTTTTGCTTTTTCTTAAAAGCCAAAACAAACACCTAATTTCTACTAGAAGTGCTTTTGGCAGAAGCAAAAGCCAAAAGCACCTCCCTAGAAGCCAATCCAAACGGGCTCTGAGTAACTTTGATTAATTTTTTTTAACATAGTTATATAAAAAAAACATAGTCAAGTGAGATCTTGTTAGATCCGTCTAATCACGTAGTTTTATAATATCAAATTTTTATAATTTTTATTTATGTAAAATTTGAGTTATTAACCCTTAAAAATATGTATTGGACGACGTGAAACACATGAATGGTGCATTTAAAAGAGAACAGAGGAAGTATGATGACATTGATTGATGACTTTTCTCGGAAGATCTGGGTATATTTTTTGAAGTACAAGAATGAAGCTTTGGATACTTTGAAGAAGTAGAAAGCCATTGTTGAGAATCAAACCGAGAGAAGAGTGAAGACACTTAGAACTGATAGAGGTTTGGAATTTTGTAGTAAGGAATTTAATGATTTCTGCTCCTTGCATGGGATTTTTAGGCATAAGACACTTCCCAGGAAGCCACAACAAAATGGTGTTGCAGAACGAGTTAATAGAACTCTTTTGGAGAGAGCTCGTTGTATGCTTTCTAATGCTGGACTATGGAATCGCCGAGGTTTATGGGCTGAAGCTATTTCAATAGCTTGCTATTTGGTGAATCGATCACCACACTCGGCTCTTGACTTTAAAGTTCCAGAAGAAGTTTGGACAGGTAATCCTGTTGATTATTCTATGCTTCGTGTTTTTGGTTGTCCAGCTTATGCACATGTTAGTGATGATAAATTGGCACCTAGAGCTTTGAGGTGTATTTTTCTTGGTTATTCATCAGAGTCAAAAGGCTACCGTTTATGGTGTACTTATGATAAGTCACAAAAGTTGATTTTGAGCAGAGATGTAACTTTTGATGAGAAAGCTCTGTTGTCTTCTCAAAAGAATGTTGTTCATCCTTCAGAAAGTTCAAGTGAACAACCTGGAATTAGTGAGAAGGTGGCGGTGGATCTAATACCTCAAAAAGAAAATCAACAAATTGAAGAGTCTATTACCACTCAACTTGGTCCAACAGAAGAAGTGGGTTCTTCAATTGCCAGAGATCGTCCAAGGAGAAACATTAAACCACCATCAAGATATTATGAGGAGTTTGTGACGGCATATGCACTTTCTGTTGCACAAGAAATTAATGAAGTAGATGAACCTGTCAGCTACTCTGATGCTATTGTTTGTGCTGAGTCGTCTAAGTGGATGGTGGCAATGAATGAAGAAATGGAAAGTCTTCATAAGAATGGTACGTGGTCTCTTGTTGAACTTCCAAGTGGCAGACATTCATTGCAATGTAAGTGGATCTTCAAGAAAAAGGAAGGCATTCCGGGGGTTGAAAAACCTCGATTTAAAGCACGATTGGTGGTTAAAGGATTTAGTCAGCGTGAAGGTGTTGATTTTAATGAGATATTTTCTCCTGTTGTAAGACATACATCAATTCGCGTCTTATTTGGTTTAGTTGCTCAGTTTGATTTGGAGTTAGAGCAACTTGATGTCAAGACAGCCTTTCTTCATGGAGAGCTTGAAGAAGAAATTTACATGCAGCAACCCGAAGGTTTTGTTGTTCCTGGAAAGGAAAATTTAGTCTGCAAGTTGGAGAAGTCTCTTTATGGCTTGAAGCAAGCACCGAGGCAGTGGTACAAAAGGTTTGACTCTTTCATGATCAAGCAGGGGTATTCCCGCAGCCAGTATGATGATTGCATTTATTTTCAGAAGTTTTCAGATAAATCTTTTGTCTATTTGCTGCTTTATGTTGATGACATGTTGATTGCCTCTCATGACATGTCTTTGATTGCTGAATTGAAAGCTCAGTTAAGCAGTGAATTCGATATGAAAGAGTTGGGTGCAGCTCAGAAGATTCTTGGAATGGAAATTGTTCGAGATCGTAGTGCTGGTAGACTTTTCCTTTCTCAAAAGTCGTATGTGGAAAAGGTTCTTAAACGTTTCAGCATGAAAGAATGTAAGTCTGTTTCCACTCTTTTAGCTGCACATTTCAAATTATCTGGAGATGATTTCCCTAAGTCAGATGATGAGATGAATTATATGGCAAATGTTCCTTATTCAAGTGCTGTTGGTAGTCTTATGTATGCAATGGTCTGCACTAGACCAGATCATATGCTGTTAGTCTTGTGAGCCGTTATATGCATAATCCAGTGAAGGCTCATTGGAACACTTTTAAGTGGATATTGCGATATTTGAAAGGTTCATCGCATCTTGGTTTAGTCTTCGATAGAAACAAGTCTGATTTTATTGGTGTGAATGGTTTTGTGGATTCTGATTATGCTGGTGATTTGGATAAAAGAAGGTCTCTTTCTGGTTATTTATTTACTCTTTGTGGATGTGCTATTAGTTGGAAGGCCTCACTTCAATAAGTTGTAGCTTTGTCTACAACAGAAGCTGAATATGTAGCAGCCAAAGAGGCTATTTGGATTCGTGGTTTGGTCTTTGAGCTTGGTGTTGCACAAGAAGTTCTTACTGTATTCTATGATAGCCAAAGTGCTATCAATCTTGCCAAGAACAATCGTTATCATGAGAAGACCAAACATATCGCCACCAAGCACCACTTTATTCGAGATATTCTTACAGCTGGAGAAATTCAAGTAAGCAAAGTTCACACTTCTGATAATCCTGCAGACATGTTAACTAAACCACTTTGTCTTGCCAAGTTTCAACATTGCTTGGACTTGGTAAGCTTGAGCAGCGTTTGAAGGCCCGTTAGGGTATTTATGACGACGAAGATTTTTATTGATGGATTGAATTTCGGCAAGGTGGAGATTGTTAGAGTTGTGCCTCAATTTATTGGTATTGGAGATTTTAAGCAATGATTTTTCAGATTGGGAGAAGCCCCTTAATCATGACCATGATGCTGAGTAGTGGAAGTATTGAAATTTGACAGATTAGGAGGTCTGCCTTAGTTATGGTCATGACTAGTGAAGCTGTTATTGGCTGGAGCAGTTCTTTCTTCTTAATGGGTGGTTATCATCCATTTTAGTGGGCAGAAACTTCCCTTTTCCACCCCATACGAAATTTACATCTTCTCCACATTAGAATTCATCTTTCTCTTCATCCATTGAGAGAATCATTCCATTTTATGAGATTTTTGTGGATGTAATTGTACTCTCCATTTCGATTCATAGTGGATTTCTTCGTCCGTCCGTGGTTTTTTCCCGTTTTGGGTTTCCACGTATATCTTGTGTTCATTTTTACATTCTTGAATCTCTTATTTTGTTCTTCAATTGTTATTTGGAAGATCCTTAATTCCCTAACACGCATTGTCTAGACCGCCTCGAATGGACTTGGCTTCTCTTCCACAAAATGATGCAAGCGGTTTAAGTGATGCGGTTTAAACCGCCTCGCCTAGACCGCATGCACTAGACCGCATGTCCTGATTTTGGACTCCTCTTCCTGGAACACTTCGATGCGGTTTGTCGAGTTTAGGCTCGATGCGGTTTAGACCGCATGTGTTAGACCGCCTCGATCTTGAAAGTCTTCCAAGTGTTGGAGTTTTTCGACCTCTTCATGCTTGTGGGTTCCTTTGTGCATCCTGAGGCCTTCTCCCAGCTTTATTTAATTCCGAGGTGAGGAATCCATGTTAATGGATGGATTCCAAGCTTGTCCGGTCTTGATCTATCCGGATCATTATTTGCAGTCTTTGGGTTTCATGGGGCTCCAGATTATCTGTTTCCTGCAAGAAAAATTTATACAGTGCATCAAAAAATTTCTTGACCCTTTGTTTGGAGACTGGCCCTTCGGGGATTATCGGAATAATTAATCCGTTGGTTCTGGCGACTACGCCACAAAACATAATAGACTCATGGAAAAACCTAAAAAAAACAAATGTTATTTCCACAGTTAGATTATTTTTATTTAAAACATGAATACTTTTAAATTTATAATTTAGGGGTAATGATATTTTGCATTGTTTTCATGGTTGATTGGGTATATTAAAGGCATGATATGAATACGGATTCAACTATGGATACTGTTGATAGTAATCTTCCATCTACAAAGGTCATAAGTAAAAAACTAGTTTGGGATCATGACACACATATGGTATTTATTGAGTCATGTCTCGACGAGGTTAGTAATGGTAATAGACCTGGTTCTTACTTCAACAAGGTCGGGTGCACGAATATAGGAAAAGTTCTCAAAGAGAAAACGGGAAAGGATTACACCAAACTTCAACTTAAAAATCACCTGGATGCAATGAAAAGGGATTGGAAGTTATACGATCGTTTGATGCGGATTGAATCAGGGCTTGGGTGTGATGATGTAAAAAAGACAATTGACGCTACCGATGAGTGGTGGGAGGAAAAGATAAAGGTAACATCATTTTTAATTATTTGTTCATATTTTTATGCATGATTTTTCTCATATTTTATAAATAAAGTTGTTATTTATTTCACAGGCTGACCCATATATTGCAAAATTTAAGGGGAAAGAATTCAGAAATGTATCGTATATATTACGAGTCTTTATTTCGACCTTGTGTGGCTGTTGGAGACAATACCTACACCCCTTCTCAAGTTCAAAACACCAATAGTGCATTTGATGATGCTATTTTGCACCTTAGATGTTGAAGAGAGGGAAGTGATGCTGCTAACCCTGAAGAAGTTCAAGAAATACGTTTTCCTGAAAGTAGATTGGCGAAGTGAAAGAGGTAACAAAATGCTAAGGGTAATTCAACCAAGGAAACAAGTCCAGAACCCTCTAAGTTTGACAGAAACTTGACACCGTCTTGGAAGCATTAACTTCAAGGGACACACAAGCATTTCAATCAAGGGTGCACATACCTTCCATTGCAGACTGCATGAGAATTGTTAGCACATCTCTTGACTTTCAACCAGGTTCAAAAATTATAACACAACGCTTCGCATTTTCCTCGACAAGAACATACGGGAAGGATTTCACATTCCTCCTACCGATGTTGATATGATGGCTTTTCTATATTCATTGATGGATGTATGAGTATTCATTAATAGATTAGTATTTATGCCTATATTTGAATTAGTTATTTGTCAATTTCTCCTTTGAACTAGTATTTGTGCCTACATTTGAACTAGTTTTTTTGTCAATTTTTCATTTGAACTAGTATTTGTGGTTATATTAAACTAGTGTTTTGTGCCTACATTTCATGTATTTAGAAATTTTAGTGTTTGACCTTATTTTCTGTAATTTTTATAACCTTTTTAGGATGGATGATGGTTGTGATGATTTGACCGAAGAAGAATGGATGGAAGAGGTGCTTCGATGGTTAATGTTATATAGTTTAGCCATTGAAGGGTTGGTGATAAGTCAAAAAATGGTGACTACTACGGCCATGTTATCGTAAACCCACTCGTACTGGCAATGACTTGATCCAGGAAATTTTAACTGATAATCCCATTCGTTGTTATGAAGAGCATAGGTTGAATGTTGATGTATTTCGTAGCTTAGGTGTTAACTCCAACACGTCATGTATCAGTAGAGGAGTCAGTGGCCATGTTCTTGTATATTTGTGCACATAAAATTGGGAAACCGATTGGCAAAGGGATGGTTTAATCATTCTGGAGAAACAATTCATAGACATTTTCATAGGGTTTTGCAAGCGGTATTGAAGTTAAGTGCAGATATTATTAAGCCTGGAGAAAATTACAACAATCAAGTACCGCCAGAAATTTTGAATAATTCTCATTTTTATCCAATGTTTAAGGTATGGATTTTTTCTTTTTTTTTTTTTACCTTCCTTTTTTGTATATAGAATGATGAGATTCTTTTTTTTTTTTTGTGCATGTTTTTTTAATATATGAATTCCAATTATACACATAAATCGATTAGTGAATTGTATATAGGATTGTATTGGAGCAATAGATGGAACACGTGTGAAGGTGTCGGTCCCACAACAAGAACAAGCTAAGTACATTGGGCAGAATGGATATCCAACTCAGAATATAATGGTGGTATGTGATTTTAACATGTGTTTCACGTTTGCATGGACCGAATGGGAAGGGTCTGCACATGATACACGAATATTTTCAGAAGCTTTACGTAGGCCTGAAGTCAATTTTCCTCGTCCCAGCTGGTGGTTAGTATTCCCTTATAACAATGCCACTTTTCTCTTTTTTTGAAATGATTAAAGTAATTTATTCCCTTGTTTTTAGATAAATATTACGTGGTTGATGACGGTTACCCAAACACGAGAGGATATCTTGCTCCTTATAAAGGGAATGATATTCGTTATCATCTTCCTGATTTTCAATGGGGTCAAACAGCTTCCCAACGTGCTCCCAAAGGAGTAAAGGAGACGTTTAGTTATTATCACTCATCATTGAGAAATGTGATTGAACGTACATTTGGTCTATGGAAAGCAAGATGCACAATACTGAAAGATATGCCCGTAAATTACAATTACGAAACACAAAACCACATTGTCCTAGCAACTATGGCGATTCATAATTATATCAGGAAAAATGGTCGTTTTGATGAAGCTTTTCATGTAGCCCAACAGGAGTCGTACAACCCAGGACATGATGCAGATGTAGGACCTACTAATGTTTATGGAACTCAAAAAGAAGGAAATAGACGTCGTAGGGATGATGATTATTTGTATATGAATAGAATACGAGATATGATTGCAACATATTTAGCACAATAGAAATAAGCAATTTTTTTGTGTAATTCTTACATTAACATGAATTTCAGTTTAGAACTATTTGAATTATTATTTTTAATTATTTTTATATGAATTATTAGGATTATAATGAAATGAAATATACAATTTTAATTTATGATATCAAAAAATTATATGGCAATATACAAATAATATTCTTAAAAAAAAATTAAATTGATACAATTATATCCAAAAAATTTATAAACATATACTGGTGGAAATTTATGAATAAAAAATATTATAGAATATAAAAAAATTTGAAAATAAATATTATTCTTAACCAAACTCTTTATGGTAATTTTACAACTTAAAAACACAAAACCAAACGCTTAATAATTGATTATCTGATTATTGTGATTTGAAACAGCATAAGCTTATCCAAATACTTAATTTTCTATAGCATGTTTTGTTACAGCAATTATCTGATTATCCGTTTTGAAAACGCTGCAGCAATTTTCAAAACGCACATCCTAACACCCTCTAAGTACACATTCTGGACTGTAATTAATTATGAAATAAAGGATTATTTAGACATAATGAGTAATCATGGATTAATTTCCACACCTTGCATAAGAAACTAATGTTTCTCATACAAGATGATTTTTATTTTTATTTAAAACCCAAAAAAATTTTCTTAATTTATTTTGGTCTTTCTCAGTATCTATATGAAGCAGGTAGCGAAAGATACCACAAACTAATGTTGGCAGACAGTCCCTTCACCGGGATAAAGTTAGCTTGTCGTTTGTGTATTAATTGCTACTTGCTATTTTGCATGGTTGATACAGTGGCCAGTGGAAGCCTTGGCGGATGGTTCCTTCACAGGAATTTAAATTAGCTGCTCAGCGGACCCCTATCTGGATACAATTTTATTTTCTTTACTTTAATTTCAAACCCAAATCTTGAACTGTACCAATACTACATGATATCAGTCAATATCGTCTAATAATTAATACAGTAAAAGAGTATGGTTTTTCTCCCAATTCACAGATAATAAGCGTCTGAATGCTAGCGACTACTGTCATTTAAGAATGTTCTGCTGTCTAAAATTGTTTCACCTTGAATAATTGGGAACTAGATAGTAGATGTTTGCAGTCCAAATAACCCCAGTTATTTCTGTCATCTTTTCAGCCAAAAATAAAATGTTCACTTGAACTCCTCTCACCTCAGGCTATTCAATCTTTGTGTAACAAATTCTGTCTAATTCCACCATATATTTTGGGATAATTTATTTTATCTTTTTATATTAAATTATGCATGATATTATTATGTAAATATTGTGGTCCAATTATTTTGGGATCCTTCCCTTGGACATAGAAGTCTTGATTTTAATCAGATGTTGCATAATACATTTCCAACAAAAAATTTCTTTATAAAATCCGGATCTGAGTAAGCGATAAACTCCACAGTTATGACTAATTCATATCCGACTGGGTGTTGATTTTTGGAAATTAGAAACAGTCAGCGATTAGGTCTCATCTAGACTGAAAGGATCTGTGTGTTTTAAATGAGAGTTTAGTACCTGTCTTAAAGGGAATAATTTTCATCATCAAGATATTTTCCAAAATTCCTGTGTGTTGGAAATCTGGTATTAAATATCTGCACTAATTCGGAGACCTCTTGGATTCTGAAAAGGGGTGATAAATAATATTAGATGAACAACATGTAGGCCTTGGTTATTTTCTAAGGTAAGGTTGACTATTCTTTCAACTACTATCTTCTTCCGCCAAAGCCTAGATTAGAGTTAAGAGTAAGTACATCCGGAACACACTAATTTATTAGTTTGTTTCATTTAGTTTGTATCTCATAACCACCCGGATGTCCGTAAGCACTACGAGAGGCTTGTGGGTGTTCGGGAATTCTGGATCTGCATCTGGTCACCAAGACTGGGGGCTCTCTTATACTAAAGGGGTGAAGCTTTTGAAACTTTCGAGTGATAGGATTTTTAAATGCTTTATTTATTGCTTTCTTTACCGCTTTCTTTAAAATGCTTTTATAGAGGTCACTCGGATGTGTTGAAAGGTGTTATAACCTATTATAAGGTTTGAGAGTTGTGGAAAGGTTCCAGGCTTTAGTTAAATCTTTGGGTGTGATCGGGGGAAAGATAGGGATACTTGGCATTTCAGTCAATGATCTGTCCGGTGTTGCTTGTCCACCACAGATGAATAACGTGCCTTTGCAGGGCTGTGTGAGGGCAGTTAAGATTCTGTTGTATCTTAGATTTTGATTCTTAAGAGCATGAAAATTCTCACTTTAAATAACTGTCTTTTAAAGGGAACATAGTACAGAAAACATGAGAATTAGCTAATTGAACGGATTATCCCAAACAAAGATTCGTGTAACAAAATGGAAGTTTAATTGTGTTTCATCTGAATCTCGTCCAATTTTTATTCTTTTCTTCCTGTCTTTTCTGTCACATTTTAAATCTGCTTTCTAGATTAATGATAGATAGCGTAGCATAATTTTTATTGCTTTCTTAGCCTAATTTTAATTGCTTCCTTATATTAAATTTAATTGCTTTCTTAGAATACTTTTATCCGCTTTCTAAAATAGCTTTAATATGCTTTGTAGAATAATTTTATTCGCTTTCATAACTTAGATTAAATTATGTCAAGTAGTTGATAGTTAAAAACTCAAATCTGAATCGAGTGAAAAATCTTATAAAACGACGTGGGCCCTTCTTCTATCGCACATCCTCCAGTGAACGATCCGGTACTTACTATAAATACTGCAATTTTTGAAACCGTGCGCTTTCGGGCCACAGTTTCTTAACACGAGTAAATAAAAACGTGACAACCTATAAATATATCCCTAATCCCAACTCCATCTTCATAAATTGATTTCATTAAATAAAATCAAACCGGGATTATTCTATTTTCTTAAAAATATTCGTGTAGGAAATTGTCAAAAGTTTCATGGCGTCGTTCCAGGGAGGATGCAGCGCCGTTTTATTAAGAGAATTACACTCCCGATTACTCATAAATAGTGTATATATATGTATATATATATTTTTGTATCATAAAACCATTACTAACTCGGGATTGTACAGGTACTGTCAACACTGAAAATGAGCTGTTTTATGCAACGTAGAAGAGAGACACCTCCCGAGGTCCCATTCAACTTAGAAATTGAACGAACAACTAGACGTCTTAGGGCGCAGGCTCGAGCAAGAAAAGAACGGGAACGACAGACCTCACTTTTCCCAAAGCTAGCAGTGATGTTACAGATATGGCTCACAATCCTGATATCCAAGAAAACACTGAAGGTGTTGATAATAAGGATTTGAATGATCCCCCTCCCTAAGTGATACAAGGGGAAGGGAATCTACGTAATGATGGTCAACAACACTTCAATCCACCACCTCCCCTCAACCAGTTTGGAAACCAACACAAACCAAATGATCCCAACTTTCAACACCATCAATACCAACCCAATCCTAATGATCCCTATGACCCCAAAAACTACCACCATAACTATAAACAACAGTACCAATACAAAGGGAATCAAGGAAATCAGCAACAGCAACATCATGTAGTAGCCGACTTTATGCAGCCTATCGTGAAACCCTATCTGAACATGCCGGGAAGAGCCCCCATAGCTACATAGAATTTTGAGCTGAAACCTGTACTGATCAACCTGGTGCAGAACAATCAGTTTTGTGATGCCAATCATGAGGATCCTCATGATTACTTGTAGACTTTCTTAGAATTATGTAACACCATAAAAACTCAGGGGGGTGACCCCTGATGCAATCATACTGATGTTATTTCCTTTTTCCCTACACAGTGGTGCAAGAACTTGGTACAAATCATTGCAGGTGAACCAGAAGAGCACTTGGGAGGATCTGGTGAGGAATTTCTTAATGAAATATTTCCCTGAGTCCAAGGTGGAGGAGGGCAGATCAAAGATCGCAGAGTTTAAGATGAAACTGGACGAGTCCCTGTATGATGCTAAGGAGAGGTTCTTCAACCACTTGCGAAGATGCCCCCAGCACAGTTTTCACGATTGGGAGCAGTTAAGGAAGTTTTAGTGTGGACTCACCCCTCCGTGGAGAATGATGCTTGACGCAGCTGGAGGAAAACATCTGCTTTATTTGTCCATGGACCAGGCCTGGGCCAAGATTGAAACTATGTCTGTAAATAGGTCTGTGTTGAACAGTGAAGAGAGGGATACATCCCCACCAAGGAAAGTTTTTGCTGTTACTGGGGGCAACACGGACTTTGAAAAATTACAGGAACAAGTGGTTGCACTCAAATTGAATCAGGATAAAGCCGCAGAAACATCACAGTCTGGGGGTTCGCCAAGCCAACTGCAAACGAACGCAGTCTGCGGTTTGTGTCAAGGGTCACACCCAACAGACACTTGGCAACAGGTAGCGGATGAAAGTTGCAATTATGCAGGCGCCTTCCAGAACCGCCACCAAAATCTGTCCTACACCAACAATGCGCTCAATGCGCATTTGTTGACCCAACCTAATCAGAATCAAAATGCCCAATTTGTCCCCCCAAAACCAGCAAAATTTCAGGCCCCCAAACCCAGGATTTGTCTAGCAGAGAGTCCAAAACTTTCAGAATCAAAATTTTCAACACTAAAATTTTCAAACCCAACCCCAATTTGATCCCAACCAGCAGTTTAACCAAGCCCCGCAGAAACCACCTTCTCGATTGAAGAGCATTATGAATGAGTTCATAGCCTCTCAAAACGACATAAACCAGCAAGTGCAATCATCAATTAAGAACGTGGAAACTCAGATCACCCAGCAGGCCAAGGAATTACGAAAAAGGGGACAGGGTACATTGCCGAGCAACACTAAAACCAATCCGCGATGTAAAGCAATCACATTGCGGGGAGGTAAGATTTTAGAAGGCGTTGTTGGAAAAGAAAAGGGAAAGGTAGAAAAGGTTAAGGCAACCGTGGAAAAGGAATCAGAGAAGGTGATACGGAGAAGGAATAAGGTATTGATGAATCAGAAACAGTATCAGCCAACAAGCAGACTGAAGCTGCACATGATCAGGCTGAAAGCGGTACAGGTAGAGGTACAACTTCCTTTCCTATACCTCTAAAAGAAAAACATGATAATAAATACATGCCTAGGATTCCTTACCTAGCACGGCTTAAAAACAAAGATCAGGAACTAAAATTTGCAAAATTCTTGAAGCGACTACAGTCTGTTGAGATAACCATTCCTCTAATTGAAATGATTTCTGAAATGCCCACATATGCTAAGTTTTTGAAAGAATTGATTCCAGGGAAAAGAAAGTTAGAACAAGAGGAGCTGGTTGCAGTGCTATAACTCAAAAGAAGCTTTCAGAGAAAACGGAGGATCCCGGTTGCTGCACCTTACCAATCCAAATTGGTCGAGCCAATGCTGGCAAGGGCTTATGTGACTTTGGGTTAAGCATTAATGTGATGCCCTTAACCATGGTAAAGCGCCTCAAGCTTGGAAGCATTGAACCCATCAAGATGAGACTGCAGTTAGTTGATAGGTCCATTACTCAGCCCATTGGAATCTTCCGGGATGTCATAATTAAGACTGGGAATATTCTCTTTCCAACTGATTTTGTCATCGTCGACATGGAGGAAGATGTTGAAATGCCACTGATCTTTGGGAGACCATTCTTGGCAACTAGCGAGGACTTGATCGATTCTAAAGCTGGGAAAGTGACACTGCGGGTAGATGGAGAAGAGGTGATTTTCGATATGGCGCAGCTTCAAAAGTTCTCGCATGAGGGTTCTTGTTCTGAAATTGATGTAATAGTTAGTTCAAGAGGGGAGAGAGAGCATGATGACTCTGGTTCTATAATTTTAAACTGCAACTCAAAGCAGGTACTGAAGCCTGCCGGTGCGGAGCTGAACGAGCAATGTAGCGCAGTGCACTTCGAGGATCCCGAATCTGGGAACCTTGAGGAGTTCAATGGCGGTGACTTCACTATGGAGGAAGATGAAGTCACCGAAGGAGAGGAGGAGGACCTTGTACTGACACAAGGTCCTGAAGGTAAATCTGATCTCTCACCATCCATTTCTCGCAAACTACTCACTTTCGTTGAATGCCCAAAAGAACTTGAACTTAAAACAGTACTGGATCATCTCAAGTATGCATTTCTCGCTGAACATAAAAACCTACCGGTAATTGTGTCTGCTAAGCTTACACAAGAACAAGAAAATGCTCTGGTGGTCATTCTTAAGAAATATGTACATGCAATTGGATGGACCATTTCTGATATAAAAGGAATAAGCCCCTCTATTTGCATGCACATGATTTTAATGGAGGAAGAGTTTAAGCCCTCTCAGCAACCTCAAAGACATCTTAACCCCCACACGAAAGAAGTGGTCAGGAAAGAAGTTATCAAGCTTTTAGATGTTGGTATAATCTATCCTATCTCTGACAGCAAATGGGCCAGCCCTGTGCAGGTCATTCCTAAACGTGGGGGGATGTGCATTACAAAGAACGAGCAAGGAGAGGAAGTCACGACGAGGCCGGTAACCGGATGGCGTGTTTGCATCGACCACCGAAAGCTGAATACCGCGACTCGGAAGGACCACTTCCCTTTCCATTCATAGATCAGATGTTAAAGAGGTTAGCTGGGAGGGAATTTTATTGCTTTTTGGATGGATACTCTGGCTACAACCAAATTGTAATTGCCAGTGAAGATTATGAAAAAACAACTTATACTTGTTCGTACGACACTTTTGCCTATCGGCGGATGCCTTTTGGGTTGTGTAACGCCCCTGCTACTTTTCAACGTTGCATGATGTCGATTTTCTCAGACTTTATTGAAAAAAGCATTGAGGTTTTCATGGATGACTTTTCTGTGTGTGGAGATACGTTTAATGATTGTTGGGCAAATCTTGCAAAAATTTTAAAGAGGTGTGAGGACACTAATCTTGTTTTGAACTGGGGAAAATGCCAATTTATGGTAACTGAGGGTATAGTGTCAGGTCATCGGATTTCCAAAGCAGGTATCGAAGTCGACAGAGCCAAGGTTTCCATCATTTCCAATCCTCCTCTCCCAAATTCAATAATATTAGTTAGGAGTTTTCTTGGGCTCGCCGATTTTTACCGGAGGTTCATAAAGGATTTTTCAAAGATTGCCAAGCCGCTCACTAACTTGTTATGTAAAGAAAATGATTTCCTAATAACTGATGCATGTCTACAAGCCTTTGGCACGCTCAAGAAAATGTTAGCTTCTGCCCCAATAGTCCAACCACCCGATTGGTCAATACCTTTCAAGGTAATGTGTGATGCATATGATCTCGCAGTCGGTGCAGTTCTTGGACAACATAAGGATGGGAGACATTGTGTGATTCATTATGCAAGTCATGCCCTGAATGAGGCCCAAGTCAATTACACTACTACGAAAAAGAAATGTACGCTGTGGTCTTTGCGTTTGACAAGTTCAGACAATATCTCATCGGTACGAAGACCATAGTCTATACAGATCACTCTGCACTCAGATACTTGTTTAGCAAACAAGCCGCAAAGCCTCGATTAATCAGGTGGGTGCTACTATTGCAGGAGTTCGACATTGTAATAAAAGATAGGCGTGGAAGAGAGTGTGCTGCTGACCATTTGTCTCGCTTAGAAAGTTATAAAAAGGAGCAAGCCGTTAATGAGGACTTCCCAGACGAACAACTATTCCCTTTGCACTTGCACGATCAAGCATGCCCTGGTTTTCCGACTTTGCTAACTTTCTAGCATGCAGAATAACCCCACCATTCAAGAATAGCCATCAGAAAAGCAAGTTCTTCCGAGAGGTATCCCAGTACTTCGGGGAAGATCCTCTCATTTTCAAGCACTGCTCTGATTTAATGATCAGGCGATGTGTAACTGAGTTTGAGTGTAACACCCCGGTTTTTGGTCACCCAGGTCGGGATGTCACCGCCACATCCCCCTAGTAAGACACGGTTTCTCCGAGCTTACTAAAGAGATGCAAGGCTAGGTATTGCAGTATTTAAAACATTTAAAGCATTCAAAATAGCCCATACAATATAATTCGAAAATAATAATAGCATAGCGCAGCGGAAATATTTAGTTTAGTACAGTATCGCAGCGGAAAATATAAAAAGGGCCGACATGGCCAAAACACGGGTTAAACAGGCCCGTTCATAATATAGTCTAAGTGCGAAATTTAAAAGCAAAATAACAATCCCCAAAATCCCATGCATGGTTCGTTTTTAAATTGTAATTTTTATTATTGTGCTCACACATGCTCATTCCA
>JAOANR010000009.1:35068827-35080997 GCA_030278955.1 Hygrophila difformis | reverse complement strand
GCTATACTGCGCCCGCAGCCTGAGGATGGTGGTTTGATCTTAGTTGTTCCTCCAGAGCGGCCACCTCCTCCTCCTGTGGTTCCACAGCAGGGTGGGATTCCACCGCAGGGTCAGGACATGACGCGGATGCTCCAGATGATGCAGGAGATGCGTGTCAGCATAGATGCCGGGTTTGCAGCTGGGCAGGCTCGTTACGATGCCTTGGATGCTAGGATGGATCTCTATCAGGATCGTATGGACACGCTCACTATGAGACAGGCGGAGCAGCAGGCCACCATGGCTGACATGTATGGCTACATGCGTCAGATGGACGACTACATGCGTCGCCAGTTCCCGCCTCCTGATCAGTGACCCCTCGTTTTTACGGTACTCCTGGGGTGCGTAGTAGGAGTAGTTTCCTTATGAGACTGTAAGACGATGGTTTTCATCTCTGTGTTTTGTAGTTTGTGCTTTTATGGTGTTATTCCATTATTATCTATTTCGGTTGTAAATTCTGGAATTTCGGTTAAGTGATGACTTGGGGTTTCAGGGTTTAGGGTTCAGGGTACTCTCGTTTGATGGACATTCATATGTGTTGTTTGCTTATTAATACCATGTTCCTTTGTTCTGTTGAGCCCCTCACCATACGTTTGGACTAGGAAGGCGGTTTTTTTTTTTTTTTTTCATATATATATGTGCATGTATATATGTATGTGGGCACTATGGATGATGGAAAAGAGAATATAACATAAATGCTTGTATTTTTATTGCTCAATAGAAAATGTTAGTTGATACAAGCTGCAGGAATCACAAGGATAGAATGGCTCGGAAAATAGGAAGGGTAATAGTAGAAGAAATGCGGTAAAGGTCCCTAAGCTGAGGGAGTGTAGGTGGTTGGGTCCTCCATGGGATCATCCTCATCACTCGACCCCTCAACGGTACCCCAGCCAAGGGGCCCATGGAATACTGGGCTCGCTGGCCAATTGGGCCCAGCGGCCGGGGCAGGATCAACGACGACAACTGAAGGTTGGGCGGCTGTAGGGACAGCGTCAGGGTCAACTACGGGGTTAGCTGCGGGAGGAGTCCCGGGTCGAGAGGGGCAGGTGGAAGTAGATCGTCCTTCAGATGATGCAGTTGATGTCCCACGACCCTACTTCGGTCTCTACTCGTCGTCAATCTGGGTCCGAAGTTCAGTCTCGCGGGCCTGGAGTTCATTGATTTGGATTTGGAGTTGGGTTATATCTTGATGTCCTGCTTGGCCCAGATTAGTTAGGTGACCCAGGTTAGCTCCCATTTGTTCTACCCTTAGTCTGAAGTTGTTCACGTTTTGAGGAGTTTCGAGGTACGCCTCAATCAACCTCATTAGTAGGTTGATCATGTTCGCGTTTGGGGCGGCCATCTAATGTCAACAAGAAGGTTAGAGTCAGGTCTTGTTTCGAATAAAAAGTTCAAGAGATGCAGGAATTTAAATCTACATGAATATGCATATGCAATCCCCCCAAAAATTAATCTTAGTGTATTTTTAAATTTAATCATGAAAAAAAAAAAAAAGTTGGGCCTATATTGGGCCAAAATAATAGTTTGGACTTTAAAAAGTAAAAACATGGGTATTGGGTCGAAATGGTTGGGCTTAAAATAAATAATTATATAAATATTGGTCAAAATAATTTAACCCCCTTTTTGGGCTCAAAATATTATATTACTTGGGTAAGAAAATTTTTGGGCTCAAATTTTGGGCTTAAATAATAGTACAAGTAGTCTTAAGAATAATAATGATAATAATAAATTTAAAAATAATACTTAGTTCAAAATATTTTAAAATAAAAATAGTAGTAGCTTCAAAATATTCCGGGCTCTGATACCAACTTGTAACACCCCGGATTTGATAACCCAGGCCGGGATGTCACCGCCACATCTCTCTAGCAAGACACGGACTCTCCGAGCTT
Source organism: Hygrophila difformis (assembly GCA_030278955.1). NCBI lineage: Eukaryota > Viridiplantae > Streptophyta > Magnoliopsida > Lamiales > Acanthaceae > Hygrophila > Hygrophila difformis. The sequence goes on along the minus strand of JAOANR010000009.1, from coordinate 35,079,072 downwards.
GCCAAAGAGATGCAAGGCTATAGGTATTGCAAAAAGATTTAACACAAGTCCGGAATCTATGTAAAAATAATAAGTGTCATCCACACATATAGTAGTAAATATATATTGCAGCGGAAAAAAAAATGTAAATGGGCCGACATGGCCAAAACTCGGGGTTTACATGCCCGTTATGCATGTATCGTAAAAAGCAATAAACAATGTTTAATAATCCATCCCCAATGCACATGCTATGCATCATCTCCGTACTCTGAAATAAAAAGAGAATACAACAATTTTATCAGTATATAAAATACTGAGTAAGTCGATCCTAACATAGCAATAAAGGGATTTAATTAGATAATTTAAAATTTCACTCCTAACATGCATTCACAAAAATTTAAAGGAAATAATAATTTTAATTGTGTATTTAAACATGCATCTAATCTACAATAATAATTTAGTCATGCCATGAAATTTAAAGACATAATTTAAATGCATAATTTAAAGACATGCAAAAATAAATAAATACTTAAAATCATTAAATCTTTTATTTCCCCCGTTACGAAACCATTTCTCAGTGTTTTGTATAGCCGGTGATCCGGCGGCCGCAGCCGTGTCGTAAGTATCTTGTATAGCCGGTGATCCGGCGGCCGCAGCCGTATCTGCCATACCCAGTAACACACTCCGGAGCCTCGAGAAATCCATACGGACAACCCGAGAGAGTAGGCCATATATCTCCCGCCAACTGGCGTAATATTTCATCAAATTCTCTCGTCCATTATAGGCCCGAAGAGAAAAGGCTAGAGGGGCACCCTGCAGAGCACTCACCCTCCACCAAGTATCTCATGTATCGTTTAGATTTAATGTATCGGGGTTTTTCAAAAGTGTAGATGTATCGCGTTTCAAATCTTTGACCGTTTGTTTCGAAAATTTCAAAAACTCTTTGATTTAAAAGTATCTTGGCGTCACAGTTTGCGCCTTTCTCATTTAAAAATCCGTTTCAAGCCCGAAAATTCTGAAATCTTCACACTTTATGCAAAACACCCTAACGAACAACTTTCGTGTTTTAACTTTTTCTAAATAAGTTGAGGAAACATGTCAAAAATCGATTTTATCATGCAATCAGAAAACTGTCCGAACTCAGGTTTGACACAGTTCAAAATCTCGACTTTTTAACATATCAAATGGACTCCAAAAATTCTGAAATTTAATATGCACATACTAGACATGATTATCTACAACTTTCATTTAGATTGTAAAGATCAAATCGGACTAGAAATTATAGAAATAAATTCACTAAGTTCGAACATATTCATAGACAGATTTCCACACGTTTTGTCAAAGCAGTCTCTTTTCGATGCGATTTAAAATAGCAAACGTTAACGAAAATGGCTGAAATTTTTACACAACCTAGATTTATGTGTTAGGATTAAAGTCTAGTTTTGAGTTTTTCGGATTGAATCCTCGAAATATGGGTTTTAGGCCGATTACAGAAACTGCGCAAGATGGGGTTTTTAAGTTCGATTTTTACGTTTCGTTACATTACGCCCATACCGGACGCCCCGAAATCACCCGTATTGATATGGAAGGCTCAACTTACAGTGATAGAGAGGTTTGGGTCGTCCTAAGGTCGCTGGCTCGTCCAAAATCCTACGAACGGATCTCCTCAACGTCAAGCTTCCGACTTTGGCCACGATTTCGAATCGGACGAAGAAATCCAACGTTAGATCAAGTTTTCGGGTTCAAAAACTTAAATAGAACTTTAAGAACGACTTACCACAGATTAGAATACAAGGAATCTTGTATTCAACGCCTCCTTCGTCGGTTTTCGTCGCCGGGAAGTGATCGGAAAGTCGTCGGGAAGTCGCCGGAAAGTGTTTTGGCTTTGGAGAGAGTTGAGAGGGTTTGAGAGTGAATGGTGACTGATGAGAATGGGGGAGAGGCTGCCCTAGGTCGCCTAAAGGCTTCCCCCTTCGGCCAAAATCCGCTTTCCAAAGTCGGGAGGTCGAATTATGGTAAGAAATCGCCGAAAACGCGCAAGTTGCCAAAACCTGTAGGACCACGCGGGGTTGGCGCGCCTTTTAGCCAAACCCCGCCCGGCCAGCGTGCGAGACTCGCCTGGACTGCGGTCCGGGCGGGTCCGTGCGATCCGATCCGTCGGGTCTTTTCTCCTCTCTTTCGGACTTCTATCCTTCCCCGTTTTCGCGCTCGATTTTTCCGGGTCATTTCCGGATTATGCTTCTCATCATAAATTTATTCCGTCTCAATTCGATTACGTGCTTGAAAATCCTAAGACCGTCGGTTTGGGTCCGTCGGGTTCTAATTCGTCGTCCTTGACTTCCGTGCATTTCCGCGTTACGGGTTCTCGGAAACAAAACCTTCTCTCCTATTGGATTAATTCTATTTTTATATTCTAAAATTTACGGGTATTACAGAGCTCGAGTTACCACCCACAATCCGATGGGCAAACGGAGAGATTCAATTCAATGCTCGATGAGTACCTTCGGCACTTTGTGAGCGGTAACCAGAAGGACTAGGGTGAAGTTGTTGGATGCGGCCCAGCTATGCTTTAACTCCCAAAAGTGCTCCACGACGAACCACAGCCCGTTCGAAGTGGTGACTGGACAGCAACCCCTCCCCCCCCACACTTTGGACGCAACACGAGGTTGGAGTTCCTCCCGGGCGGTAAATTTTTCTAAGGAGTGGGCAGAGAATCTTGAGTTAGCCCGAAGTTACTTAACTAAGGCCCAAAAGCACATAAAGAAACATGCAGACCAAAAGAGGAGATACGATGAGTATCTGGTGAAGTGGGCAGGATGTTCGATGGAGGAGACCACTTGGGACCGAGCCACAGAGAAGAATGCTCACAAACCTCTCGTCGAAGACTTTCGGAGAGCCACGGCGACGAGGGCATCGCCAATTTAGCGGGGGGAGAATGTTGACCGATGGCCAAAGGCTCCGCTTGGTGGTCGCCCTTGGCCCGCAGTCCCGAAGCTTATGGTTGCTGTAAGGCTCGTCTGCCGATGTAATATAAATTGAAGTATCCCATAGTTTCCTGAAAGCTCAATGATGTTGTCCAACCCGACCCTTCGGATGGACCGTTTGGCGGAATAGGGAATCAGTCTATTAGCCACACGGTGCGCGGTTGTCCCGATACGGAACCGGCGCCCCGTGACAGGTTGGGAGACAGGGGACTTGACCACTAGGGTAAGTCCCCAACCACTCAGAAAGACCAATCTTGAGTTTTTCCATACCTTATTTTAAATAAAAAAGAGTTAATAATTATTTTAGACCACTAAAAAGAGTTATTTCCACTTTTGGGCCATGATAAGTTAGAATTATAGTTGTCGGCCACTACAAACCAACTTTGTTCAATTTTAGACCATCCAGACTTTTTTTAAATAATAATTGACCCTAACAACTTTTGCCTAATTATATTTTGACCCCCAAACTTTAATTCTTCATCTTATTTAGTTCAATAACAGCCCATCATGCTTCCGATAATAAAATTATAAGCACCCTAAACTCCATGTTTTGGGTTAGACCACCTTGCTTCCAGGTTCCCTAAGCTCCGGGATTTTACGGACTCGCTCCAACCACGCAGTCGCAATGGATGGCTTGCCGATTCTTGGTTCCTTCAGCAACAAACATCATAGTCCTATTTCGTTTCCTACCTTAGGATGTAACAATTTCTGGGTAAAGGAATTTAACTATATTATCGGGGTTTTAGGAATATCTGGAAGCCTGGATTTTTATTGAAAAAATATTAAAAATCTTATTCAAACATAATTTTCCATAATGGAGAAGACAGACACTTAGTTCTTCATGGATGATGCTAGACTCTTGGGGATGTACTCCACACTTTTACAGACACGAAAGAAAATTTGCAGAAATGAAAATATTACAAGTGTTTCGAAGAGGTAGGAGGAATTTTCGATGCTTTCCATATGCTTCAAACTTCTCTATTTATAGGCGCCTGCGGACTTCAATCCCGGATTCCAATATTCCTCTAATTCCTTGTGTCGTCACTGGGTTCGTCACTTGGCCTTAAATTCCACTGGCTACATTATTGTCCTTATTGAATTATTGTGTTTAGGTGGTTGTTTTGTTAACTCTCCACCTTCTTTTTCCGGCCACTATCTGCCAACTTTTCCTCTCCACTTTGAGGGTCATTTATTATGGGTCTTGTCGACACCTCTTTTTCTCTTACATCCAACTGTTCTTACTTTGGTTTGTGAAAGTTTTTTTTGGACGTTTCGTCCCTTTATCCTGTTCGGATCCGGATTTCTTCTGGGTTACCCGAATCTTTGTGCCGAATAGGGATTTTTCATGTTCTGCGCAATATGGCATATGTGGTTATCCCATTGACCCACATGCATCATATTGCATGCCTTCTTTTGATAAACTTGGTTGTTAGAAACTTATTTTCCTAGATGAGTAACATCTTCTTTTCCAAAGAGGTTTCCGTAAACTCTGTGCTTTCTTTAATTAAGGAATTAACTAGGAGCGATTCATTTAAATTGTTTGGAAATATTTAAATGGATATTTGACCTTTCCATTTCGTCAGATAGACCCAAAACCCCCATGCTCGTCTGGTGGAGATCTCATCTTTGCTAATGGAAGATACAATTGTGCCTTCTCATCAATAAACATGACTCTGTTGAAGGCAATCATATCAGGCCTTTGTAATTTAATAAAATGAAAGACCGGATATGAACCTTTCCCAACGATTTCTGATGCTGCTGATATGAACTTAAGCTCCAAAATATCTCCTCTTTGAAGGTGCGGGTTGTTCTACCACGATTCATGCACTGCGCTACTTATCCATCCCATAAGTTTTTCTATCTCTGGAATCCTGGTGATGTAATATGAACCGATGCTAATGCTCCGAAATCATACCACTTTTGAACCTCTTCTGGTGTCGATCCCTCGAGCATCCAGACCCTGTTGTATCTTCTTGATGTGTCGATCACCGTCTTGATGGGGTTAATTCCCCTTTTGGAAACAAGTTGTTCCAATTTTCCTTGGTAGTCCAGCCAGACTGTAGATAGGACCTTCTCATCTGAATTAACCTTAGAGGTGCGCGTCATTTGCCTAACGTTAATTTATTCCTCTTATACCCCAGAGGCAATGGGTTGACTTGAGCCTTCGGAAATGTGACTTCCCTCTTGCTTAATATTTTCCATTTTACCGGTATCCGACGATGGTTCCTTAGAAGCAGTACTTGAATCTGCTTCTTCATACGTGACCACTTTTGTTTTCTGGGCACGTTTCTCTTTGTTAATCAAGGAAGCTGACGCCTTTCCTGATTGGCTTGAGTATTGATTCTCATAGCATTATCATTGCTTGATGGGAAGTCTGTATATCATTGTGAACCTTGTCCACATCGCTCTGTTGTATTTGGCTAGCCGTCTTTGCATTGATTTCAAGCTGTCCAAAATGCTTTGATAGCTCCTCCAGATTTTCTCTGAGGTGCCTGAACCTTGTGATGATGGAATTAGCTTCAAATGTTTCATCCCTCGTTAAGAAATCTGCAAGAACATTTTTATGAGATTTTATAACATCAATATCAAAGTATAATATTGACATTCAGCTTGTCATATGATAATACAAGCTTTTACAATTTTTGATTCAATTTTATTTTTTAAAAAAGCTCTAACATTAGTATTATCAACTTTTTTTTGAGGAAAAACAACATTTTTATTTCATATAACCAAAGTACTATTACAAGAGAAGCTGACACAACCGAGATAACCATCTCTAATATGCAGCATCGAGAACCGGACATCAACCCATTATCACATTATTCGTTACATGGCTTTCCAACATCAGACCACTACTCTCTCCCAACCACCTGGCTAGCACAATTCCCAGTAACCAGCATCCCTTCCAAATCTTGACTCATATTTCTCCAAGCACAACCGAGACCATCCACCAGCAAGAGATCATATACTCAGGTATTCTAAAGTCAGCAACAATTATAGTACTCAAGTGGTGTTTTAAATGACAATCTATAAATTTGCTAGAAGAAACACATCTCCCCTGCATAAGGGATCAAATCAAAACTGCACCGAATCAGAGGGCGTAGCTGGAGGACTGGTCGGCGCATCAGGTATTAGGAAAGAAAAAAAAAACAACAAAGGGACCATCAATGCAATACACCAAGTCAAGGACTTTTATAACGAGAAAGGCATGGCTGTGAGGACAGGTCCAGGCATCAGGTTTAGGAAAGGAGACAAAAGGACCATCTATGCAATGGACACAGAACCAGACCAAGAAAAAGAAATCGGGACGTATTGCGAGGACGTCCACCACCAGTGAGCACCAGAACATTTTTCAACTGATATCTAGAAAGAAAACTCCTTCACAAAACACTGGAAGCTTTCTCCCCTTGTCCCAAACTTAGTTTCTTCCTTCTTACTTTTTCTACTCTCTTCTTTACACCAAAACTCTCTATCTCTTTTTCTTTTCTTTTTTTTTTCTCTTTTTTTTTCTTTTTTTTTACTTTCGAAGGGGTCCCCCGACTACCAAAACAAATGCACAAGAATCATCGCGGCATCAATCTTTTCTAATACTATTTTAATCACCCGACAATATGACTAACCGCCCTCTCAAATGTTTGGGCCTCATCCTTAAATCTCAGAAATGAACCAGCACTCAGAAGATATAGCTCCAAATAAACAGACATGGGAGAAACTTTTTTTTTTTGTGTGTACATGCATAGACAGAACCTTAAGTTCTCAAGGACCATATGAAGCTGTCTGGCTAGAATAGGGAAAGGTAGAGGTTTAGTAGGTGAGATGTAAGCAAACTATGATTGGAATAGCGAATTAGCACTAATATGATATACAACAGAGGAAGGGTGTTCTGGGGGGTCGACAGCCAAAATTAAAACGAGGGAATGTCAAGTGCCCTCATCATATCCGATGCATCGAAATGAATGAATGCAGGCTCGACATGCAATTAAAGCAAATTCAAGATTCTCAGAAAGAACATCACCTTTAAGCGCATCCAAAGGGGCTCGAAGCTTATCTCTCCCTGGTTTAGTATAGCTGATGGTATAGTGAATTTATTGCATGATGGCATCATTCCCAAATTCTTTGGCACTCCATATTAGGGGTTTAAGATCATCAATTCGCTTGGACAACATCCGGATCCACAATGGAAGTCCCTCCTCGCCTTCAGTTACCATGCCTTATTTTAGTCATCCCTCCAGCTCTCCCATTAGGCCCACTATGAAACTTTCACCTACAAAAGAAAAAAGGTTAGTCGAAAAACCAGGTCCCATATTGTGCCATCTCCTAAACTCCCCAAAACTAGCCACCTCTCCATGGTCTCCATATATTAATATTACAATCGCTTCGCCATGAAGCCTTCACTGGATTTTAGATTGCCAGGACACCAGCCATGTGGCATCAACAGTCGGTCCAAACAATTTCAGCACTTCCTTTCTTTGCTCTGAACCATTCCTCATTTTTCCTCAACAGCCTCATCCTACACCATCCGAAAAGTTGCCATACATAGAACAGAACAGGACTGATCTATCTTATACTTCAGCCTCCCAGATACACCTGCAACGAAATTTTCTCCATCCAAACTTCAAAGCCACCCCTCGATTAAGTTTTCCCCGGCAGCTCCTCTCCTAGCCCAAATGTCCACAAGCTCGTTTCTTTCCCTCAAGATATGATTTGCCTTGACCAATCCCTCACACTTAAATAAGCCATCACCGGAACCATGTATTGGGAAAATCTCAAAGGTGTCTTTTTCGGTTCTTTTAACCAACCCACCACATTTGCGAATCACTTTCAAACACAATTTTAGGTAATGGGAAGCCTTGGTCCCGGATTAACGCACTACATACCCTACAAACCGCTAATATTTCAGCTTCATTCGAGTCTTTTATACCCACACTGTCCGAATAGAACGAAGATCACTTCGCCTTGATCATTCCTTATCACACCCCCAATCCCGGCCGGACCCGGATTACCCAAGGATGAACCGTCCGTATTAACCTTCCACCAACCCACCCCGGTCTCTCCCAAACTAATCCAAGACGATGCCTACCTAAACCCCCTGGCAGGGTGCCATAGCAGGTTTCCCTGGAAACTGTAGATCCAAATCTTAGCGATGCAACTCCCCTCTCCCCCCCTTATCAGCTTGTCCACCATTGCCCACACTCTCATTTTACCAACTCGATGGCCTTCTGGCAATCGAAAGAAGTTCCTTCGAAAACAGCCCTCACTACGTAAGCAACCAAATAGTCCACACCAGCGCTACACCTGTAAGGAGCCAAGCTTGCCTGCTGCCAACCTTAATCTGAGGGTCAAACCACCAATCCACCAGCTCTTGAATCCTCCCCGGCCCTGCCCACATAATGCCGAACCAACTTACGCCTGTATACCACAAATTTCTTACCTCCCCACATTTGCAAAATAGATGGTCAATAGTTTCTAACTCAATCCCACATACGGGGCACGTTGCATTTACCATTGGGATACAGTTTCTCTTGGCAAGCTGTTCGCGCACGGGATGGCTGCTTGATAGACTTTCCAGGTGAGTAACTTTACCTTCATTGGACACTTCAATTTCCAAAGCCGAACCCACAGCCAAGATTTGGGAGAGGCTTCATCAGAACTTTGGCGCTGTCTACACGACCTAACCGAAAACTGCCCACTACTTTCCCCCGTCCACCGAACTTGATCCGCCATAAAACCTATTCAACCGTTGGGCATTAATAACCTGCATGAAATCTTCCCAAATTCGCAGCTCCCAGTCAAATGGTTGCCTTCTCAACTCTATTTTCCAATCCCATTCTATACCACTCCATCTACCGAACTCCACTACCCTCCCCTCTTTGTTAGCCGATAACGCATATATCCTTGGAAACATCTCTTTCAACAGGCAACCGCCAACAGTCCATCTATCATGCCAAAATCTCGCCTTGACACCATCCCCAATCCGGATGACGAACAATCTGTTCAACTCGCTCATAGCAGCATTGTCCCAGGAAGTACAAACCTTTCCCCATAGCGACCTCCCTCCCCGAGCCGTCGGTAATAAGTTGGAGTTGCCACCATAATATTCTGAATTAATTACGTCTCTCCATAAGGCATCTTCCGTCCCAAACCTCCAGCACCATTTCAGCAATAGGGCCCTGTTTATACTCTTCGTTTCCCAAATGCTAAGACCCCCCGATTCCATAGGCAAACAAATAAAGTTCCAATTTATGGAGTGTATCTTTCGCTTCCCTTCCCACTCATTCCAAAAGAACCTCCTTTTTAGTAGCTCAAGCCTATCGGCCACTGCTCTTGGTACCTTAAATAGGGACAAGAAATAAACTGGGAGGCTGTTCATAACGGATTTTATTAGACAAAGTCTGCCGGCTTGTGTTAGCATCCTACCCTTCCAACCCGCAAGTCTTTGTTCCGCTTTGTCAAGGACCGGCTGCCACACCACCACCCCATTGCTGCGCCCCCGATTGGTATTCCCAAATAAACCATCGGCCACTCCCCAACGCCACAGCCTAAAACCCCTGATGCCTCGTCCAGCCGCTCCATCGGGCAATTGATTCCAAAAATTTGGCTTTTCCTAAAGTTAATCTTGAGGCCTGTGGCTAAATACAAACATCTGAACAGCCTTTTGATAAGGGTAACTTGAAGAAGGTCTGCCTCACAAAAAAGCACCGTGTCATCCGCGTATTGAAGATGCGTAATGACCGGGCAACTTCCTCCAACCACCAGGCCCTTCAACAGCCCCAAACCAGCCGCCTTACACACCATTCTATTTAGAACTTCAGCCAATAAAACAAACAAATAGGGAAAGAGTGGATCGCCTTGCCTGAGACCCTTATGCATCTTAAAAAACTCGGTCGGTGTCCCATTAATCAATACCACTACAGCAGCCGATTCTACACACGTCCTAATCCACCGGATCCAATTTTCCTCAAAATTCATGGCCTTTGATACCCGAAATAGTGCCTCCCAAGAGACGTTATCATACGCCTTGGCAAAATCTAGCTTTAGGACGAAACCTTGCCTCCTGGACTCTTTGGTAGAATGAATCACCTTGGCCGCCACGCACACCATCCAAGATTTGTCTTCCCTTCACAAAGGCCATTTGTATAGATCCCACCACCGCGGCTATAACTTCCTTCAATCGGTTTGCCAAAACCTTTGTCACCACTTTGTATATACTACCCACCAATGAAATAGGTCTAAAGTCCCCCAACTCAATAGGATTCGGCACCTTAGGGATAAGAGTGATGAA